>VMKM01001870.1:0-105423 GCA_008360985.2 Macquaria ambigua
AATGATATCAGTACTGGTGTAGTCAGTGTCAGTACTGGTGTAGTCGGTGTCAGTACAGGTGTAGTCGACATCAGTACTGGTGTAGTCGGTGTCAGTACTGGTGTAGTCGGTGTCAGTACTGGTGTAGATGATATCAGTACTGGTGTAGTCGGTGTCAGTACAGGTGTAGTCGACATCAGTACTGGTGTAGTCGGTGTCAGTACTGGTGTAGTCGGTGTCAGTACAGGTGTAGATGATATCAGTACTGGTGTAGTCGGTGTCAGTACAGGTGTAGTCGACATTAGTACTGGTGTAGTCGGTGTCAGTACTGTTGTAGTCGGTGTCAGTACTGGTGTAGTCTGTGTCAGTACAGGTGTAGATGATATCAGTACTGGTGTAGTCGGTGTCAGTACAGGTGTAGTCGGTGTCAGTACTGGTGTAGTCGACATCAGTACTGGTGTAGTCGGTGTCAGTACTGGTGTAGTCTGTTCCAGTACAGGTGTAGATGACGTCAGTACTGGTGTAGTCGGTGTCAGTACGTGTCAGTACTGGTGTAGTCGGTGTCAGTACTGGTGTAGTCGACATCAGTACAGGTGTAGATGACGTCAGTACAGGTGTAGTCGACGTCAGTACTGGTGTAGTCGGTGTCAGTACAGGTGTAGATGATATCAGTACTGGTGTAGATGACGTCAGTACAGGTGTAGTCGACGTCAGTACTGGTGTAGTCGGTGTCAGTACAGGTGTAGATGATATCAGTACTGGTGTAGATGACGTCAGTACTGGTGTAGTCGACGTCAGTACAGGTGTAGATGACGTCAGTACTGGTGTAGTCGACGTCAGTGTCGGTACTGGTGTCGTTGATATCAGTACTGGTCTAACCTGTCTGTCTCTTCCCTGCTGGTGTCTGTAATCTGTATGTCTCTCTGACCCGTCTGTCTGCAGCCCGAGCGGTGGAGGTCATGTGGAGAACAGCCCCCCCTCGTCCCCTCCCCCGACCCCCCAGATGAGGAAGAGGAGGCTGTACAGCGCTGTACCAGGACGCACCTTCATCGCCACCCGGTCCCACGTCCCCCAGGGGCCCGGAGAGATCCAGCTGCACCGAGGAGAGAGGGTCAAAGGTCAGAGAGAAGACAGTTGTCTGTCTGTAGTGAACCAGTGTTTAATACTGACTCTGTGTGTTGTGGATCTACAGTTCTGTCTATAGGTGAAGGGGGATTCTGGGAAGGAAGCGTTAAAGGAAGAACTGGCTGGTTTCCTGCTGACTGTGTGGAAGAAGTCCAGATGAGACAATACGACCCGCGACTGGGTAAATAATATAATACTACATCCTTTAGAAAAATCACCTATAATGTATAATATACTGTATGCATATAGAGATATTTAAGACGGGGTTTAACACTAAATATATGACTTATATTTGTAAGATGGTGGTAAACCTTATTTATAAACTGTACTTCTAGATGATAAATGTCTGTGTGTTTCAGAGACGAGGGAGGACCGCACTAAGAGACTGTTCAGACATTATACTGTAGGATCCTACGACAACTACACCTCCTACAGGTAATACACCATCATTACACCTCTTACGGGTAATGTACTGATACAACACACTCCCAGTTAGTTAGCTGGTCAATTTATTGGCCTAAATATCACAAACATTTTACATAGTCAAATGAAAACATTAAGGTCCATACAGATGAATACGAAATATCAGAAGAGAAGGTTGTTACACCAAATGTGGCATCATAATTAGTGAAACGATTAATACATTTCTTTTCTCTTGATGTTGCCAAGACGACAGTGTTATTCATTTGTATTAAAGCATGAAGTTATTTTTAGGAAAATATCGGGTAATACTTCACCAAATACAGGTCAAAGACTAGATTAAAAAATGTTTAATTTTAATTATTTATTTATTAAATACAATTTATTCATAATTTAAATGTTTTATTTCATATACATCATGAATATTGTATATATGTTGTATTAGTATTTAACTGCATCATGTACAGAGAAACAAAACACACTTAAGTAATGAATTACGATATAACAATGGAAAAGATCAGTAACTATGAATGATAATATTAACTATCTGGCATTTTCAAAACATACTGTGTGCACAAAGTATTTTACAAAGCAATAAAAACAAGTCAAGCCAGTTATAACAAACCACATCCTCTGTTCTTATTAAAAACCCTTTAATGGTAAAAATAAACAAAAAACAATACGAAAACTCATTAATGAAGCAAAGATTACAGAAAATAAACTCTGAAAGCATATTACAGCATCCACACTGTGCATTCACTCCACTGTTTATTAAACTACAAAACCCCCTGAAAACGTTGTGATGAACGGGTGTTTCTGTTGTTTCTGTGTCAGCGACTATGTGATTGAGGAGAAGACGGCCGTGCTGCAGAAGAGAGAGAGCGAGGGATTCGGCTTCGTCCTCAGAGGAGCGAAAGGTAGAATGGATGGATGGGTGGAGGAGTGGAGGGTGTTTGGAGGTGTTGGGAAAGAAAAAAAGAAAGATATTTAAAACAGAGTGAAGTCCTCAGAGGAAGAGCAGTGAGCTTTAAAACTCCTCGCTGTGTTGTTTCATAATAACTAGAGAATCCACTGAGTCTCATCCTGTCCCTGAAAGCAACAGAAGACTAAATAGGACTTTAGACTTAACCTGGATCCTCCAAAGGACCTGCACTGGGTCGGAGTTTATGCGCTACTAACATTTTAAGGGTTGCACCAGCTATAATAGTTGACGGTTTCACCACTCAGTGTCACTGTTGTTATTTAGCACTAGCTGCAGATTTAGATGTTATGGCAATTAATGATGTATTTTTGTAAGTTTGGGTCTCGAGCTGAAAAAGTTTGGGAACCCCTGGCGTAGAGAGACAATGCGACCATGTTAATGGCCACAGGAAGTGAAAACGTCATTTTCTGCGACAGTATTTTGGTTAGTGTGGACTTTACGCCAGAGTAGCTAAGATGAACCTGACGTCTCCGCGGTGCAACCAAACATCGACACAGTTTTAGTATCAAACTAACTAGTTACAACGTATCGATCAGTGTGAACTCTGCCCCCTAACTTAAGAGAGGACTTACGTAGAGCTGCTGCTGATCATAACCAGGAAAATAGTGCACATATAAACACACTATGATAATAATCAGGAGGTGCTCGATTACCTCCTCCCACTTCACACCTATTTGTGGTAGCGTTTTCAAAAAAGAACAGGTGCAACAAATCTAACAGGAGAGTACAGGAGCTGTCAATCAAAATGTCTGCACAGGCCCACACAGTCCTGACATGAGGTCCAGTCAGCCACCTGTGGAGGTGGACTTTGGGTGTGCAGGGCCTTTAAAGTGTTGCTGGAGCAAACCATCTTTAAATTCCTCGCTAATAATGAATCAGGTTGCAAAGATCAACAAAAAAACATGTTCAGTTTGTTCTGTAAACATGTCTTCCACCTCCCTACCTGCCTCTTTTTCAAGCCGAGACCCCCATCGAGGAGTTTGCCCCCACCCCGGCGTTCCCCGCCCTGCAGTACCTGGAGTCAGTAGACCAGGGGGGTGTGGCCTGGAGGGCGGGGCTACGGACTGGAGACTTTCTCATAGAGGTAACAGCTGTCCTCTGATGTGTGGCATCATTAGATCTCTGCTACAGATCATTAAAGCTTCACCTGTCTGTCTGTCTGTCTGTCGTCCAGGTGAACGGGGCTGACGTGGTGAAGGTGGGTCACCGGCAGGTCGTCTCTCTGATCCGTCAGGGAGGAAGTCGACTGCTGATGAAGGTCGTATCTGTTTCCAGAAAATCAGAATCCAACCTGGTCAGGAAGAAAGGTGCAGCTGTCTGTTTTAGTTATTCTCTCACTTCTATTATTATTATTAATAATAATAATAATTTCTTTGATTTGTGGCCCGTCTTTGAATTAAATCATAAAATGTAATTTTACTAAACTAGTTTGACGTTTAGAGTCATGGATCTCAGGTCAGTTTGAAGTCAGCTTTGACTCCTTAGGGACTGGATTTAGTCGATTTTCTCAATTTTAAATTATATACACTGAGAAACTATAATGATAATGTTCAGATTAAAATAATATAAATACAGTATAATAATTAGAGCTGAAACAATAAGTCGATCGACAGAAAAATAATCTGCAACTATTCTGATGATATTTTAATCGTTATTTATATATCCATTTTATATCATTTTAAACTGAACATCTTTGAGTCTTGGACTCTGGGAAGTTACAATGGTTATTTTTATTTGACATTTTATAGACTTAATTAATAGATTATCAATTAATGAAAACAATCATTAGTTGCAGCTCTAATAATAACAGTGCATATTTTTATTTTGTATTTATTATTATTTTATAACTAAAAAATGACAACTTGAACTTGTCAAGAAAAAGATTATTATTTTGTTATTACAAAAACAGACCTAAGTGACTTCACTGCAGTCGGTGTCACTAAAGGAGCAAACTTCACATGAAGTACAGTTTGTTTCTTAACTGTGATCCGATTGGTTCCTGTCTTGTAGCTCCACCCCCTCCAAAACGAGCTCCCAGCACCTCGTTGACACTCCGATCCAAGTCTATGACCGCTGACCTGGAGGAGATAGGTAAAACAAACAAACACACACACACACACACACACACACACACACACACACACACACAGTTCAGTCAAACTGTAGGAGTGTGTGTTGTTGACCTTTGCTCTGTCTGCAGCCAGGAGGAGACGCATCGGTGAGTCACATGGGTCTGATGATGATGGTTGTTTTTGTTGTGATGTCACACTGCTGTGACGATATTGTTGAGTCTCATGTCATGGTGTTGCAGTGATGTCATGGTGTTGCAGTGATGTAACAGCCAGGGCCGTAGCAGAGGACACCCAACACGTGTCGGTTTAATGGTTAATTACATGTGTCACATGTCGGGTGATGTTGAGGCTGATCCTGAAATTTGACAGTTTTTAGGCAAAATAAGATACATAAATGAAAATACAAGGGTGCAGAGAAGGCTGTGAAACATTTAGACCTTCAGGTAGGGAGATACGAGTTACAGAAAATATATTTGAACACATAAATTAATGAATAAAATGTGAAAATTGGCTATTTTTGAGTGATTTTTGGTTGGTGGCTTGTCGAACATTTCTTCGCTGAGGGGTTCCTCTGGGGGGAATTTAGACTCAATTAAATTTTACATTTATTCTGACACAAACAAGAAAAGATATGATTTAGCACCTGAACGCCTCATTATTGCTACGGCCCGGCTAACTGATGTCGTGGTGTTGTTAAGTTTTGATTTTAGTGATGTCATGTCACTTTTTTTTTTACAATTGGCGTCATGTTGTTGTTGTGATGCTGTGTTTCATTCTGTTCAGTTTGTTTATCTTGTTTTCATCATGTCTCCTCCCTCCAGAGAAACTGGATGAGATGTTGGCCGGGGGTCAACAGGAAGTGGTTCTGAGGGCCCGCCCATCAGACGACTTCAGGGCAGCGACGGTCAAACAGAGACCGACCAGCCGACGCATCACACAGGCCGAGATCAACGTAAGACAAGCATTCATAAACACTCATGGGGTCCAGTCTCCAGACTCATGGAGAGGAACCAGAGAAACATTACTGTGCACAAACTTTTTTTGCCATTTTTCTCGTGAATTACTGCCTAATTTGACCTCTCCAGGGCTCTAAAAATAAGTAACGTTTTGGTTGAACTAGCTGATGATGAGGGGGCTGCTTTGTTTTAAGGGGTCACAAGCCAAAAAGGTTGTGAACTGCTGCCTCAAAAATGTAACTACTGTTTTCTCCTGCCAGTGGAGATCATTGAGGGTGAAGACGTTGTTAAGCAGGTTGAAAAAAAAGACTAATAAATTGTTTTTGCATCTCCACTGCAAACCTTCTGCTCAACACGATCACCGCTATTAATCAACTTAAACACAGCAATCGCATGGCAGGAGTCTCCTATTCAGAGATCTGGCCAAATAGAAGTTACCTGGATGTAACTCCAGTAAAGAATAGTAGAGTAAAGAATGTAAACGCAGGTTCGATACAACAGGCTGAAGTAAAAGTCTAAACAGACACTGTAGGTATCAACAGGACGGCTGTTAACCCCTTGTGTCAATACAAACCCACCTTTATCCCACCAGAGGAGAGTTCAGATGTTATGAAAGGCTTCAGGCTGTGTGTGTGTGTGTGTGTGTGTGTGTGTGTGTGTGTGTGTGCGCGCGCGCAGTCGTTGTTTGAGCGTCAGGGTCTGGTGCCCCCCACACCTCCAGAGAAGAGCACCATGGCTTTGCCCCGAGGAATGTCCAGAACCAAGAGCTTTGGTGAGGCACACACACACACACACAGTATTATACATGTATACATATTTATAGACAGTGGTGGAAGAAGTACTCAGATAAGTAAAAGTCCTGCATTCGTTACTGGACTAAAAGTACACAAGTATCAGCATCAAAATATACTTAAAGTACCAAAAGTAAAAGTACTCATGCAGAATAATATATATTATATAATTGGATTATAATTATTGGTGCATTAATGTTGCAGCTGGTAAAGGGGGAGCTCATTTTAATGACTTTATATTCTGCTGGGGAGCTTAATCTGTAATAATACATCATAATTTATTAGTTGATTTATATTTTGTATTAATAATCTGAATCTGCAAAATAACTAAAGTTGTCGGACAAATCTAGTGGAGTCGAAGTATAAAGTAGCATAAAATGGAAATACTTGAGTAAATGTACTTAGTTACATTCCACCACTGATATAGATACTTGATTTTAATGTGTGATAATAACATATTGATTTTACCATGGTGATCATAACTTTCCATAAGTGACAAATAACTTTTTAATGTATTTATTTTTCATTTTTAAATGTTAATTTAGGGATAATTCTTGTATCATTTCTTTTATTTGGTTACATCGATGTTCATCTTTGAATTAAATCATAAAATAGTTTTACTAAAGTAGTGTTTTTTATAAATGTATACATGTAGAGATGTGCACCACAGGTCAGTTTTAATTTAAATTTAGTTTCAAGCAACACACAAACTGTATTGTACATACATATTATGATACCTATAAGTCAGTTGTCTTTATTTAACCCCAAAATCACATATTTTGGGTATATTTTGGCTGTTTATATAGTTTGAAGTATTTGTTGGGTACCTTGATTTTAACGTTTCCATGGTTACCATGGCAGGCACACCTGAGGACGACAGGATCTCGGCTCTGATCAATGAAAGTCGGTTTCCACGGAGCTCCTCACTGACGGACAGCTTCATCCCTCCTCCTCCTCAGACAGCTCCACCCCCTCCTCCCTCCGCCTCCTCCCCGCTCTTCCTCCTGGACTCTGGCCCTCCTCCGTCCTTCCTCCCCCCTCCTCCCCCGGCCAGAGGGGAGGGACTGACCCGCTCCAGCTTCAAGCCGGGGGCGGAGCCGAGGCTCCAGGAGCTCTCCGATTCGCCAACGAGGAGCCACGCCCACGCCGAGCGGCAGAGGAAGGCGAGGTCGATGATCATCCTGCAGGACACGCCGCCGCAGCTGCAACCTGACGTGCACGCCGCCGCCGCCACGCACACGCTGCACACTGCCACACACACCGCCACGCACACGCTGCACACCGCCACACACACCTCCACGCTGTCTCTCCACAGCACCAGCCC
Organism: Macquaria ambigua; assembly: GCA_008360985.2. Classification (NCBI taxonomy): domain Eukaryota; kingdom Metazoa; phylum Chordata; class Actinopteri; order Centrarchiformes; family Percichthyidae; genus Macquaria; species Macquaria ambigua. The sequence continues at coordinate 7,650 of VMKM01001870.1, forward strand.
CGCCCTTGGTCACTCACCGCTGTCACGCCGCCGGGGACGACCAATAGAAAACCCTTATGCTAACGTGGGACAGCAGGCTCCACCCTCCAAGCCGCAGAGGAGGAAGTCACCTTTGTTGAAACAACTTCCTGTAGAGGAGCAGGGTTAGGATCGTTCACACCTGTTGGCTTTCTGATTTCCATGATTATATTTGTGTCTAGTCTAGTGCATGATGGGAAGCTTTAATTATATTTTGAAGATAAATTATTGTCACGCAAAAAATAATTTGAGCAAACAAAAATCTATTCTGTGGTAAATACATCTATTTGCTATTAACAACCTCTCTCACTCAGTTTTACTCTGCTCTTTACGCTCTCACGTTTGTTCCAGTTTCAAGTTCTATACAGTTTTAGAAACGTTTATTAAATTCTGTAGCTAGCTAACCTCTGGCAGATATGCAGTAGCTAAGTGAGCTAACTTTGTTGGGTGACTTAAAAAGAAGCTTTGGTGAATTTTAAGACATTGTTTTGTTGGAAAGTGTGCTACATCTCATTTTAAAAGCCTACATTGTGTTAAGCTATTAGCAATAGCCAGGATGCTAGAAGGTATTTGTAGTAATTAGTAAGTCAATGAACTGTATAAATAGACTCTCAACTCAGGGCTTAAATGTTTATAATGCCATGGCTGTGTAGCTGGCAATTATCAAGTTAGCCAGTTAGCTTAGTTAGCTACTACTTATAGGTCAGAGGTTAGCTAGCTACCAAGATACCTAGTTTGTGAGCTAAACAAAGTACAGACTAACTTATGAAAATTGAATTTCATCAAGGTTACCAAAACAAAACTACTCCCGTATGGCTGTGGTGTACTTACTTTCTCCCAGTGCTTCCCTGGTGACCGATAACCTCCTCATGATCGAACTGGAGACAAAACAGCCAATCATAAACGACCTTCTCCAATTCTTCCGATTGCCTATAATTGAGAGAGAATGAGAGAGGTTGTCATTGTGTGCTTATGTGGATAAAAGCAAACAAGCAAGTCAATGTATCGAGTACTGAATTGATTTTGTTTGCTCAAATTAAATTATTCTTTCCTTAATTATTTTTTCTCTACAAAATGTGCTTGTGTGTGCTCAAAATGTCTAATTATGTGCTCAGGACTGAGATACAAATATAATGCCATAGACTCCTAATCATCACTTCAGTCAGTCTGACTGTTTTGTTTTTTTCTTCTTCTAGGACTTCATGATTCGTCTAAATTAGAGCCACCCAGCAGCCCCAGTAGGGCGGAGCTGTACCAGCAGCAGGTTCTTTCAGAGCGCGCTCGGGTTCAGGGCCGCAGGTCGTCTCTCTTCCTGTCTGTGGAGGGATCCGGGTCAGAAAACCAGGTGCCCCTCCTAACTCAGAGCCATTCAATGGACGACCTCGGCGAGCTTCCCCCTCCAGCCCCGGTCCTGTCGCCCTCACCAACACCTCACACCTTCCTCCACCCACTGACGGGGAAACCTCTAGGTCAGTCTGACAGCACAATCTGTCTCTTGTCTGTTCTGCTGTCTGTTGGAGAGGTAATAGATAACCTGGTGTCTGCGGCTCCAACAATCTCCTCTTCTCTCCTCAGACCCTTCATCTCCACTCGCCCTGGCTCTTGCTGCACGAGAACGAGCGCTCACTGCCCGCACGCCGAGCCCTGAGCCTCGACTAAAACACGCATCTGCCTCCACCACTCCCATCCCCACCCCAGCTGCCAGCCCCGAGGGCAGACACAAGCGCACCCCTCTCACCACCCCGCAGAGCAGCCCCGAACCGCGATCCAAACGCACCACCCCTCAGACGAGCCCCGAGCAGCGAACCAAGCGCACCACTCCCCAGACCAGTCCTGAGCTGAGGCATAAACGCATAACCCCACCTTTGTTCCCTGACGGACAGGTGGAGCGTCCAGAAACGGAGGGAGGAGTGACATCACCTGCCGGCCCCTCCCCTGAGCGCTGGAGACCCACCCCCGTGCCATCACTGGCCAACGAGGGTCACTCTGCTCTGATTGACAGGCGCAGAAGCCTCACAGTGGGCAGCTCAGAGGAGGAGGGCGGGGCTTACACAGTTACACTCCCACCGGCGTTACTGTCGTCCAGTGATGAGGAGACTAGGGAGGAGCTCCGCAGAATCGGCCTGGTAGCTCCACCCCCTGCCTTTGCCTGTCCCCCCGCCCTCCCTCCCCCATCCTCGCTCACCTTGTTGCCACGGCGAGGTGGGGAGGGAGGGGGAGGAGAGAGCGGCCCTGACTCCCTGGGTAGACGAGGAGATGAGGAGGAAGGAGGTGACGAACGGCTCCTCGACAGCTCCTCCTCCCCCAGCTCGCTCCCTCCCTCCATCACCTTGGCCTCCCCTCCTGCTCCATCCTCCCCCTCCTCCCCTCCTGCTGCTCACCCTTCCCCCTCCTCCCCCTCCACTTCCCCAATTGCTCTTAAGCCACGCCTTCGTTCACCCATTGGTCGGGGCCGCTCTGCACTCCGGGACCCGCTGCTGAAGCAATCATCAGACAGTGAGCTCCTCCCATCTGCTGCATCCTCCTCCTCCCCCTCCTCCCCACTCTGTTCCTCCCCCACCAGTGGCGGCGGCCGACAGCCACGTTATCTGTTCCAGAGGAGGTCCAAACTGTGGGGGGGTGGGGATGACCGCGGGGATGAGCGGCGGGGCCTCAGCCCGGAGGAAGGAGGAGGCCGTCCAGCAGCACTGGGAGGTCAGGGGTCAGGGTCAGCTGTGGATCTGACCAGCCGGTCGGCGTCAGCGCTGGAGCTGAGCGGCAGGGCGGGGTCTGGACTGGATCTCGCTAATCGGCTACAGCTACTCAACAAAGACAGTCACTCTCTGGGGGAGGAGCCGAGTCCCCTCGATCCAGGCCGGAGGTCTCCAGTAGGAGGTGCCAGGTACATCGAACTGCCTTACAAATACTGCAGTACTACTGTGTGTGTGTGTGTGTGTGTGTGTGGTAACAGAATCTGTTGTTTGTGTTGTTCCAGATGTGTGGACAGTGGAGAGAGTAAATCGTAGGTTTTTATCTCTGGTAAACATTTCTCGTTATCGCTAAGAGATGATTTTCATCTGCTAACAGCTAACTAACATGCACCTTCTTCACAGATGACTAACTACTAAATGTCTGAAATTACTATCCCATCCATCTTGGAAACCTTGGAATTGACCATTTGCTAAACACCTCCCCCGAAAAGCGATAGTCCAATCATAGCTTAGCAAACGTAACAAGACCTGTCAAGCTTTGTATTTCTCAACACGTGGTATGCATGGCGCTGAAAAAGTTTGGGGAGTTTTGTTAACCCTTTCAAAAACCAAAAACACAAGCAAAAGTGCAAGAAACAGATTAAACTGTGTGTTTATTTGCTCTAATGTAAGCTGCAAACATTAGCATATCTAAGTAGCTTAGTACTTACAGTAGTGCCTTAACATCACTTCTAAGGCCAAGAGTTAGCATATCATTAGCTAGCACAAATCAAACGTCTTGGTTGCGTGATGTTCTATAGTAAGCCAGGCAGGAGACAGAGTTTCAACCAACCCATGGAGTTAGCATTAATTAGCTAGCTAGCTATAGCTCATAAAAGCTACCAGCAACAGTCATTTCAGCCAGCAAAATAGAAATGAGAAGCTGCTTTTGTCTACTTCTGTTTGAAATCAAGAACTCCGTTGCTTCCATAATAACTGAGAATTTAGAGTTGTCAATCTGCCACGGTTATCATTGTAAACTGCATGTGCCGTGCAAGAATGGAGAGCTTAACAGGCGTAGCAACAGTAACTACGAGGGGCGGGGCTTAACGAACGGTCAATCAGTAACACATCAACTGATAACTGCGGTAGGTCATGTTTATGTCATTTATATACTGTTTCATGTGTTGCAGGTTGTTCTCTAGTCTTGGTGAACTCCACACTATCTCCCAGCGAGGATATGGCGCCAGCTATACAGTCCGACCAGGAAGTCGCTACCCTGTCACCCGCCGGAGCCCCTCCCCCTCTCCCTCCCCATCTGATAGGTCAATAGGGCTTGCCTCCTCCTGCTCTGAAAGGCCAGATCTGAGCTCAGGTCGCGGTCTAACCATCCTAAAGTCGTCCAGTCTGAGTCTCCCCTCAGAACCAAAGGAGGTTCGGTTTGTGATGCGAAGTGCCAGCGCACGAACCAGGTCCCGTTCACCCTCACCTTCACCCCACGCCTCTCCCTGCCCCTCCCCGGTCCTCAGCGGGCCCCTGTTGGCCCTTCGGCCATGGAGGCAGCGGCCCCTCAGCCTGTGGAATAAATACGACGTGGGTGACTGGCTGGAGAGCGTGGGCCTGGCTGAACACCGCCAGCGCTTCCAGGAGCACGAGATCGAAGGCTCTCATCTCCCCGCCCTCACCAAAGACGACTACGTGGAGCTGGGCGTCACCAGACTGGGACACCGAATCAACATCGAGAGGGCACTCAGACAGCTGCTGGATGGTTCCACTTGACCCCTCACCTCTGACCGCTAACCTCTAGACATCCTGAACTGTGACCTCATAACCCCTGACCTCTGGTCAGACACTAGGCCATTTCTTTGACTAGGATATCTTAGCAGTGACTTAATCTTTAGACCTTTTTACCAACGTGGAGCCCAGCTCTCTGAGTGATCTCGGTGACAGTTTGGGCTTATCAGCTCTTTGATCAAACCAAAAGTACCAGTAGCACCAAGGTCTGTGTCCAGTATTTAGCTTTAGTGTTGTTTTAGATATCCAAGATTTAGTTTGAGCTCTGTTAACATCTAGTGCCTGTCTATGCTGTAAAAACTCAACCAAATTTAAGCCCAACAATGCACAGAGCATGCACTGCACTTATTTTCCACCAGTTCAACTACTTTGAACTTTGGCTCCACATAAACTGACCTCCACAACACAAAAATTAGGTTTGAGTATGAGTATTGACGTGAGAAGGAACGGCAACCACTATCCTGTAGTGATCAATAGTGGAAAAGTAAATTTTGTGCATCTCTGAATTCTCAGAGCTCTGTAGCTCTACTCTCTGATCCTACTGAGACTGAAATGTCTTAGAAAAAGAGGATACCAGGCTAGAAAATGATTATTGTGATTATATACATTCCAATGTAGTCCGTAGCATCATCGCTAGCTTCTTTGTACATGCTGCTCTTCAAACTATTCTAACGGATTGGTGTGTCTGAATTTTTAAATTTTACCTACAATTGCAAACGTTTTGTGTTAGCTAGCGAAATTTTTTTCAAATACTGACGCAACATAGCTGTGAAATGAATAACTTTCTCTTTGTTTTCTATATATTCTGATCTGGATCACCAGAAAATACAGATTATCTGACTTTTGTCTGCGTTAGAGACCCTGCTAAAGCTAGCTTATAACATCCACACAGTGTTCTACAGCATTACGTTAGCATACGGCACACTAAGCTAATTACAGCTGGACACAGAGCTCTACTGCTAATCTCAATAGGTGAAGGGACATTGATCAAAAAGCTGATCTGACAAACTGATTACAAATATGAGACGGGTTCTTGTCCTTGTGCCATTCTGCTTCCCCAGACGAGTTTAGCTGAACTTTTGCTAGCAGAGCTGGACGATTAGCGAGCTACGGGGAGTCTCTACCTTAACATCAGGAGATAAGCTGAGGATATTTCTCTGTCCTTTTACAGAAAGTTCTTGTGACTTAGCTTTTTTCCCCCCCCAAATATCACTCATGAAGAATTTGTGTTTATTTTGAGTTCATATCTTAATACCGATCATTTAGAATTTATGAATAACAAGTAATAATAATGTGGTGGTGATGACTTACAGAGTTTATAATAGTTTGGAAAATGATTTTGAGTTCCTTATGATTTGACAATGAGTTGAATTTCAAAGGTCGTTTCGGTGATGTTTTGGAATTCATAATGATTTGTCAATGAGTGTGACTTTGTGCTGATGTGATGTGTGTTTCAGGGAGAGCTGCAGCAGAGCTCCAACTGTAAACCTCTCTGGTTTCTAACCTGCTTATCGAGGGCTTACTGTACATGGTGCTATCTGTTTAAAGCCATCTGTACAGAAAATACCTTTCTCCTTCCCCTCCTATATCTTCCGTACACTGACACCTGAAACTCTTAGCTTAACCCCCCTTAACTCTAGTGTTATTCCTAAATTAATCAATAAAGTGTGGCTGTACCTGCCATGACCATCTTGCAGTGATGGTAACTCGCCAGGAACAGGCCATATATGGAGTTTCCTCCCTGCCATATTGGGGATTTCCTCCCTGCCATATGTGGAGTTTCCTCCAGACCATATGCAGAGTTTCCCAGAGGCCATAAATTAAGTTGCCCAATTACAGTTTACCATGCGTTCATGTGAAGTCACAAAATTTGTGTTTATGATTAAGATGCGGTCACACCGAAATTCGTTCCCCATTTGCTTCTTGTTGCAAATTGATCCCACCTTACAAATCCTCACAAAAGAGATCAATTTGATTGAACTTTGACCCGTGAAATTGCAAGGTTCTCCAGTGTCCAGCCAATTTAATAGAAAGGGTGGAATTGACACCTAATTTAGGAAGTATTGTTCATATAATTTTTATATTACTGCACAGTGAAATCAATTAGTGAAGAACAATTATAGAGGTTAAATAAAGAACGGCCGGGCGATATTACCAAGATTTTTCTTCAAGCGTGAGGACAATCGATATTTTGTGCACGTTGTAATAACTTGATTTTGACGATGTATACATTTCGTGCAAAATTCGAATTAATCAGATTAATTTGACATATTGCCCAGCCCTACAATAAAGCATTTGACAAGAAGCTGTATGATTTACAGTTTGTGGAATGCTATTGCTAGCCTGCCAGCCATGCTAGCTGACGCACTTTATGCTTAAACCCTTGCCCAAATTACACTACTGTCAAGCTAGCTCTTCATCACAGTATGCAAGTAAATTTCACCTTGCAAAGTCCGGTCTGACCGCACCATTTACGACATTAATGGGCACAACTTTTAAAGAAACTGTCCCTCCTTTCGCCGTCTTACCCAGAGACAGATGAGAAGACAGAGATAGGTCCAGGGCGTGTTGAGCCTAGCTTAGCACAAAGACTTGAAGCAGGGGGAAACAGCAAAGCTGTCTGATTTACATGTTGTATCCTGTTAGCTAGCAAGCTACTCACCAATTTATCCAGAGATCAAACACATCACGAGGACAATGCTAACTGCTGCTAAAACCACAATGTCTCCTTTCTATTTCATTACCTTTCTTCTGTCATCTTGTTTCCTTTAAATTGGAATTGGGAAGCCGAGTTAATGATGTATCATTAATTGTTGACTTTAACAGCTATTTCGGCTAACGGCTATTTCTTTCCATTACTGCTACAACTCCCTCTTTTCTTAATAATTTCACATGGTAAACTAATTTGATACGACTACATAATCTACCTGACACGTTAGTCTCTCCTCTTGATTCCCCTCTGAAGCACAATCAACGTTCCAGTGCCTGTTTCCACAACACTAGATCTACAGCGTATATCTATCCTTTTTGCCGACTTTAGTATCTGAATAAAAGCCGAGCCACAATCATGAATCCCAAAGTTGTACAAGTTCACGGTGCCCTTTTATGGGAAAAAGTATTAGCTGCCCATGGCAGAGCACAGAGGTGTAGAATGTATAGTCTATGTACAGCACATTACAGTAGACTTTATAGTCTGTATAATATATATTATGGTAGAATAATGTAGCTATAGTGTAATATATAAAGTATAGTAGACAATGAAATGTATACAGTAATATTTTGGTGGACTGTAGTCTATAAAGTCTTTAGCCATATGTGATATTCAGCCTTTGTAAACAGCTACACATCAACTGCTTAACTTAAAACTAAATGAAAAAAGATTCACAATTGAGTTTCAAAACATCAACTATGAGCTGGACGGAGATTCTGAGATTTGGAGCCTCTATCACAAAATCCAGGAGTTTCTTTAAACAGTAATTTTACACTAAATCCACAAAATTAAATCTACAGTCACTTAATCATACTATCGATTTATTCTATTCCCAGTCTGCATCAAAGCAGCATTTTTTCATGCAGTACATATGTCGGCCTAACACACCTGAGTGCAGAAGCTGTATTGATTACAACACAGACAGATCGAGGAAGTACAGAGCAACAGATATCTGTCTCACTCTGTTCTGGGAGGGGTTGTTAAGTTATACAGCTGATTAAACATGCTCATGTTAAAGTCCGGGGTATGATTCAAACGAACTAATTCGTACGAAGCGCTGTTCGTCCACTTCTAATCAAGGCAAAAGTGTTTGTAGATGTTCAGGAATGGAAACACTCGTTGTCACGAATCATATGTAGAGAAATTCAAACCCTGCTTACTTGCTCACCTACACATACCTGGCCAAACGCTGCGTGAAGTTGGCGTGATAGTCAGATTGTTGGTTTGGGAAAGCTGTCGGACGCAGACGTCCCAAATTCAGACTTGGGAAAAGGTGTAGACGGAGGAGGTTTCAGACACTGTTCAATGATCAGATGCCTTTAGCTACACAAAGGTTAAATTTAGACGGGACTGTCCTGATAAAAACCAGTGGACCACAAACATCTTTGTAGTCACAGGTAAAGAGCCGTTTACACTGAGTGAATATCACATCTATCAGACACTGTATGTATAGTATATATTATAATGGACTAGAGTCTACTGTACAGAGTCACCCACAGAATGAGACGCTTTCTCTGCAGTGTAACAATGAAAGTCAGTGATGGAGAGGTCATGTGATCTCTTAACCTCTGACCTCAGGTCCCCGCTGGGTCATTCACTTGTTGTAGGATTTCTCAGCCAATCAGAAACATAACCAGCAAACCTGCTGCTAAAAATCTCATCCGTGATGTGAAGTGAGGTCAGCGATGTTGAAGTAGTTCCTTCTTTATTTTTCTGCCTTCTGTCTGTCAATCAAATCAGCCAACAGGTCTGAAGTTTCCAGATAAACACATGAATCCAAGTTTATTTAGTGGAAAACATGTTTCTATAGTTCTGTCCTGAGACCTGGTTCCAGATCCATGAATCACATGTCCATCTGTCATGTTTCTAGTGATTTGGGTGAAGTTATTTTGCCATCTTGCCTGGTCGTGATTTATTTTCACCCATTCTTACAAACTGGAACCTTTTTGTCCAGATCCCTTCAGTTTTATTCCCACTACTGTTTTAATCCTCACTTCATAGTTTATTATTCGGGGCAACACACATCTGTCACATTTACAAGTGTTTGCTACCAGCACATCTCTGCTACCATAACTAGACTACGCCTTTTGTCTCTATGGCGGTCAGTGTTGCACTTTATTTAGACTCGATAACGTTGTGAAAAGGGAGGATTTTTCTACGTGTCCCTGGTTCCAAAGTAAAATTCCCATCCAATTTTCTTATAGACAATTTTAGGTGACTGACAGTTTGAGGATTTCTGAATATCTGATTATTTGATAAAGAGTCAAAGGTGAAACTGAAGTAGAAAGGTCAACTACGACTCCCAAGGAGCAAAATCACGGAGTTTAAAATACAGCGCTAATGACATGCGGAAGCTAAAGACTGCGCTTTTTAAAGACCATATAATACAATCTGCAGCTTAAATTAATTCATTCAAAATTCTGGGTCGATTTTGGCAGAATTCAGCAACTATTGCATTCTGATTTTTCTCTTCCTCCAACGACAAAGCCTTTTGAATTTGCTATAGGTTTGATTTAAACCTCTGACTGGCCAAAAACAAAAACTGACGGGCATAACACAAACCTACAGCACTGTTACGTTATCCAGGAGACTCTCGTGTTTCTATGCTGCAGAATAATGAGGATATCATTAAAAGATACTTCCAGAACCAGTGACTCCTCCCAATTCACAACTCTATACATCTATATTTGTCAAACACAACATCCCTTTTTGTTTGGTTGGCAGCCGTCAAATACACAAAAACGCTGTGCGAGGTGTCCTGATATGGAAAAATACGCTCATCTGGTTCCACATTAACTGCTCATTTATTTATTTAAAGTAAATTAGTGTTCTGAAGCAACACGTCCTCAAAACCAGTTACTACGGGGTCAACAAAGCTCCAATGTGCTGCCATAGCATGTATGCTAGTTAGCTGCTTAACAGCCTAGCTAGCTCGAGATGGTCTGCTAGCTACACTTCTGCTAAAAAAGGTGGAGAGAAGGCAAGAAGTTTGAAGCGTTTATTTGCTAAAAAATGATTAATTTAAGGCCATTCAAATATATAAAGTTGCACCGAGTACACACAGTATTATTTTCACGATCAAGCTAAGAAAACTACAATGCTAATCCAGCTTACTGCTAGTGATTACTAATGCTAACCACTGACATTTTGCTAACAAGTGGAAGCCACCAGTACTGAAAATACTGAATCTGGTCTCAGTTACAAGGAACCAAGTGGACCCGTGAAGACCTCTACCCTTCTGCATCATATAAACATTTGCCTCTGACTTGTCTATTATTTCTTCATGGTTCAGTGTTGTTGTTTTCACCTTCAGTTCATCTTTGCCTAAACAACATGTGTTGTCAATATCAACCAAACATCTTAGTTTAATTTAAGCTACATGTATGTTAGCTAACGCAACGGCTGAACATTACTTTCTTTTCTTGGTTTCTCCGCCCAAGAAAATAAATATGTGGCTAATTAGCAGTGGTGGGAAGTAACTGAGTACATTCACTCAAGTATTGTAGTTAAATACAATTTTAAAGTACTTGCACTTTAGTTGAGTTTAGTTGTAGTTGATGCTCCTTTATACTTAAAACTAGTTACGTTTCATTTTTTCATGATTTTACAAACAAAACATATAATCAGTGTTTAAAATATGATCAATTTTTACAGATTAAAGTACCGCTTACATATTAATACATCAATAATATAATAGTGCAACACTGACAGTAGCCACTCAGCATTATGAGTACTTCTACTTTTGATACTTTAACATTTTGTTGCTGATACTTCTGTACTTTTAGTTAATTGACATTCTGGATGCAGGACTTTTACTTGTAATGGGGTATTTTTATACTGTGGTATTACTACTTTTACTGAAGTAAATGATTTGAATACTTCTTCCACCGCTGCTGATTAGAAATCAATCATAGTCTGAAAGACAGAGACAAAATGGCCGTTCAGTCTGAGTATTAAACAAGGCCAACGTGGAGAGAACCAGGACGATCGTATAAAAAGATGGAATAAAGAGACAAAATGGCCACCACTGGACTTCACCATGGGAACGCCTCAGCTTCCTGCTGATTGGCTGAGAATCCTGGCTTTCTAACCTGCGTGTGAAACCTTCCTCCTCCTGATATTCACCTGGTTATAATGGTTTTATGGTTACCCTCCTCCTCTTCCTCCTTTCTAGCTTCCTCTTTTTACAGTATGTTTGTAGTTTCTTCTGGAGTGAGTGGCGTGTGTGTACTTGTAGTTTTTTTCTTCCCTTTTCTAAAAACTAAAGAGCACAACAATGACAACTGATGAGCTCTGCAACGCAACAGATTGTAACCTTTATAATAAACCGTCATTTATTACAAAGTTGACACTCTGCCTTCATGTGTGCTTCTTTCACATTAAGAGCTGTCAGGTTAGTCAACAGGTAAATGACCTCTGACCTTGTTTGGACTCTAAATCTTAAAGTCGAGTTAATGACTGACCAGTTCCACCTCACCTTAGAGATAGTAACACCTTGTAACTCCTTTGCATTCAAAGGAAATGACCACACACTCCTGAATCCATGAGACTTCAGTGGTGGACACGTAATAATAATATAATAATGTTACAAAGTGCTTACAAAAGGAAATAAAACCGGACACGGCAGATAAGATGAGAATGAGGCCAAAGAACATGAGCACAGAGGAAGTAAAGACAACAAACTCAATAAAATAAAATAAAATAAAAATAGGAATATGAATATGAATATCATGAATTCAAGATAAACTAGTGAAAGAGTAATAAAATCATGATCACCAGGTTTAAAGGATTAGTTTGACATTTTGGGAAATGTGGTTTTTCTTGCCAAGAGTTAGATGAGAAGATCGATACCACTCTGAAGCTACAGCCAGCTGCTGGTTAGCTTAGCTTAGCATCAAGACTGGAAACAGGGAAACAGCCAGCCTCCTCTAACCAGCACCTCTAAAGCTCACTGATTACATTATGTTTGGTTTGTCCATGCAAAAACAAACAAATGCAGAAACACTCCTTTACATTATTAATAGGTTGTATTATTGATATTATTACTTAACCTGTTGTTGTGCAGACGATAAAGGAAGGATGTCAAACTCCTCAAAGAGATGATGGATTGATGCACTGAAGATGGATTTCTACACCAAGATCTTTTCTCCGCCATACGACCGCCAACTTACTCTCAACCAAGAGACGACTTCAGACTCTTAAAGAGTTCTCACCACAGAATGACATCACTTAGCCTTAATCAATAAACGTCTTTTATTTTAGGATACGGAGATCATTTGGATCTCAGTCGCTCTCTTGCTTCTGTACTAAACTACTTGAAAACTGGAGCTGAATGCACCACACACACACACACACACACACACACACACACAGTGACACACACACACAGTGACACACACACAGTGACACACAGTGACACACACAGTGACACACACACACAGTGACACACACACAGTGACACACAGTGACACACACAGTGACACACACAGTGACACACACACACACACACACACACACACACACACAGTGACACACACACACACAGTGACACACACAGTGACACACACACACAGTGACACACACACACACACAGTGACACAGAAACAGCCACACACACACACACACACACACACACACACAGTGACACACAGTGACAGGCCACACAATAGTGACAATACAGTGACAAGCCACAGAGACAGCCACACACACACAGTGACACACACTGACACACAGCCACACAGTGACACACACACACACACAGTGACACACACACACACACACACACAGTGACACACACACACACACACAGTGACACACACACACAGTGACACACACAGTGACACACACACACTGACACACACACTGACACACACACTGACACACACACTGACACACACACAGTGACACACACACACACACAGTGACACACACACTGACACACAGTGACACACAGTGACACACACACACACACACACAGTGACACACACACACACACACACAGTGACACACACAGTGACACACACACTGACACACACACTGACACACACACACACACAGTGACACACACACTGACACACAGTGACACACAGACACACACAGTGACACACACACACACACACACACACACACAGTGACACACACACAGTGACACACACAGTGACACACACACAGTGACACACAGTGACACACACAGTGACACACACACAGTGACACACAGTGACACACACAGTGACACACACACAGTGACACACACAGTGACACACACACAGTGACACACAGTGACACACACAGTGACACACACACAGTGACACACAGTGACACACACAGTGACACACACACAGTGACACACACAGTGACACACACACAGTGACACACAGTGACACACACAGTGACACACACACAGTGACACACAGTGACACACACAGTGACACACACACAGTGACACACACAGTGACACACACACAGTGACACACAGTGACACACACAGTGACACACACACAGTGACACACAGTGACACACACAGTGACACACACACAGTGACACACACACACACACAGTGACACACACACACACACACACACACACACAGTGACACACACAGTGACACACAGTGACACACACACAGTGACACACACACACACACAGTGACACACAGCCAATAACGCACACAGGGCAGAACTTGGCCAAAACCCTCTAATAATTAAAATTCAAAGCGACAGACACAGTCTGAACACACACACACACACCAGGACTTCAGGACAGACACCGAACTATCCGGCCCAAACAAATCACCTCAAAACAAACAAAAAGAAAATCAGATCAAATATTGGAACGAAACCAACAAATCACAACGTAAAGTAGAGTTCAGTCTGACGGAGGCAGGACCCCACCTCTAACTACACTGCGAGAGGTTTAAGGATCTGAGAGATGTGGGGAGAAAGTCAGTGTTAATATGTGGACAAACACCGAGGGAAACGAGCTCTGTAGTGAATGTTTGAGAGCCGACAACTCATTGGCTGTTAACCTCCTCCTCCCTGCTCTCCCATTGGCCGGCGGACTCTTGACCTGAAGCTGCTTTATGATGAGCCGCATGGTCGAAGACACTTCATGGACTGAACACACCAGAACAGGTACGCTGCTCTGACTGTGTGTGTGTGTTTATGTATGTAGGTACAAAAAGCTGACACCTTCAAGTCAAACTGGGTATTTCATTAAGTTTAGGGTTAGAAATGTAGCAGTTATGGTTAAAGAATCAGTGTAAGTCGAAAAATTTATTTGGGTGCGAGTGTATCGTTAAGTCTCAGTATTTCAATTTTATGCAACTTTATACTACTCCACACATGTAGTGAACTAAATATGACCCTAAAATAAGAATGAATGGAAGAAAGGGAGTTGTGGGGGTGCAAGGCATTAATGAAAGTGAGGCGTACCTGTTAGAAAATTACTATGTAAAAATAAATCCAATAAATAAAATAATGTCTTGAATGTATTACTCATAACACAGAAATAAGAGTTTCTATCAAGATCATGTTCATTCATGCTTTGCACTCTCATTGTTTCTCAACCTTCAGCTCTGGCTTTTCCTCTGACTCACTTTATCCAAACTCCTCCTCCTTGTGACTAATCATAAAACAAAACTTCCACAATTACAAAAACTCCAGTCAGACGTTCGTCAGACTGACGGCTGCCGGTTCCTCCTACAGAGGAACTGTGTTAAACTACAAACAAGACAGAAGAAGAAGGATGTCAAAACGTTTTAGTTTTTTTAGTCTAAAGGTTTTGGGAGCTTGAATCGAGTGTGCGATCTGTTCTTGTTTTCCAGGCTGACATGCTGTCCATCCCAGATCTGATCAAGAAGAAGAGAGATGGCGGCGTGCTGAGTGACGAAGAGATCCAGACTTTCATCCAGTCTGTGACAAACAAAACCATCCAAGAATGCCAGATAGGTACAAACAGTTCAACTCAGACAGGCAGACAGACAGGCAGACAGGCAGACAGGCAGGCAGGCAGACAGGCAGACAGGCAGACAGGCAGACAGGCAGGCAGACAGGCAGACAGGCAGGCAGACAGGCAGGCAGACAGGCAGACAGGCAGGCAGGCAGACAGACAGGCAGACAGACAGGCAGACAGGCAGACAGGCAGACACTTTCCTGGCGGCAGTTCATCATTTTGTCTCTGTCTGTTAAGGGGCCATGCTGATGGCTATCTGGCAGAAGGGAATGGTCGACGTGGAGATAGAGTCCCTGACCAGGGAGATGATGTCATCGGGGGAAGTGATGTCATGGCCAAAGGAGTGGGCGGGGCTTGTGGTTGACAAACACTCAACAGGAGGGGTGGGAGATAAAGTCAGCCTGGTGTTAGCGCCTGCACTAGCTGCCTGCGGCTGTAAGGTAAACATGCCCACACACACACACACACACACCATACCAGCTTCTTTGTCATAGTAATTTACTCTATGATGTCATAACCCCAGGTGTGTGTGTTTGTCAGGTGCCTATGATCAGTGGGCGGGGCTTGGCCCATACAGGAGGAACTCTGGATAAACTGGAATCAATTCCAGGATTCAACATCCACCAATCAGCAGCGCAGGTGCAGCAAACCGCTCATTTATCAACTACTTTTACAACGAGCTGTGATCATCAATGGAAAATATTTAGCAAGCAAGCAGCTCTTAAATGTTAAACGCCGTCTAAACACAAGCAGCCGAACAAGAAAGAACCAAATGGAATAAAAAATTGGCAAGGTGTGGTACTCCACCTTCTCTGTACTTCTGTACTTTACTAATTAATAGTTTCACTGTGCAGATCCTGGAGATCCTGGGCTCAGTGGGCTGTTGCATTGTGGGTCAGACGGAGATGTTGGTTCCTGCGGATCGAGTCCTGTACGCTCTGCGGGACGCCACCAGCACCGTGGACAGCATACCGCTGATTACTGGTACTGAACTGGTGTCACTAACAACACTAACAGGACCAACAGGACCAACAGGACTAACAGGACTAACAGGACCAACAGGACCACTGCAGCAGTTCAGTTAAATATGAGTTTAAACGTGTAGTTTTGTTGTTTCAGGTTCTATTATCTCAAAGAAAGGTGCAGAGTCTCTGTCCGCTCTGGTTCTGGATGTAAAGTTTGGACGAGCTGCTCTGTATAAAGACCTGGAGGGTGCTAAAGAACTAGCACAGTTATTAGTGAGTACATTACAAATATTAATCATATTAAGATTGTACTAATTTACTGTGTAACAAGCTAACTAGCACAGTCTGCCTTCAGAAGATACGTTTAAAAATGTCTTTATAATGTGTTAATAACTGAATGATTATATATTTTGCATTAACGTCTCTAAAAATAACTAATGCTAAAAAGCAGGCGTGTTTAACATTATGATAAATGTCATTTTGCCATATTGTTCTTTATAGTTTCCATTAAAACAATACTGATAAACATATATATATTTAAAATAATAATATAGACCCTCTACATAAAGAAGGGCTGCAACTATTTTCATTAAGGATCAAACTGCTGATTATTTTTCTCAATTACATCATAGCAAACCAACAAATATTCATTCATAATTTGGTGACTTTTGCTTCAGAAATGACCTCACAGATTAATCAATTCTTAACATTATTACAGATACATTTTCTGTTGATCAATGAATCATTTAATTGACTGGTTGTTTTATCTTTTTGTATATATTTGAGAAGCGTTCATGACTTAGAAACACATATTATAGATACTCTTTAAAACAATCTTAACTATATACACTTAAAGATTCAGCTGGTGCAAAGTTAGCCTACTTAAAAACTAATAATCATAAATATTAAATCATAAACAGTCACAATAAAATTATCAATAAAAAGATTTTAAAAAAGCTAATTTAGCTGTAAAATGACTGATATCTTCTTAATTTTAGCAAAAACTAAACCTTTAACATGTTGTACGTGCTGCTAATGATGATGATGATGATGATGATGGTGATGAAGGTGTGTTATTTTAGGTGAATGTAGGGAACGGCCTGGGCGTGCGTACGGGGGCGGTGCTCAGCTGTATGGACGGTACGATTGGTCGGTGTGTGGGCAACAGTCTGGAGGTGATGGAGTCTCTGGAGACGCTGAAGGGGAAGGGACCCGACGACCTGATGGAGCTGGTCACAACTCTGGGTAACGACGTTCCTTTGTACCCTGAAGTGCTCTTTAAAGTCACGGTTCACATTTTAGGACATTTGGTGACGTGAGCTACTCGATTTTTGTGGTTCTGAGGCGTCAACATTAAATAAAGTTACAAGAAACTTTATTTAAACATCGCGTCTCTTCCATCTTTACATGTAGGAACACACGTGATGTTAGATAAAATCAACGACGACTGCCGTAACAACAAAAAGCCTCGTGTTGCAGGTTGCTATGGCAACACGCAAACACGTCTCACACACACAGCGACGGTGTAAAGGTATCAGAGGAATCTCACAGCCATAAACTGTATATTAGAAAACACCACAGAGCAGCTTCACCACGTTCAACCCAACAAGAAGCAAATGAAAAGACTCACTTCCTGTCAACACTAATTACACTAATGATCGT
Organism: Macquaria ambigua; assembly: GCA_008360985.2. Taxonomy (NCBI): domain Eukaryota; kingdom Metazoa; phylum Chordata; class Actinopteri; order Centrarchiformes; family Percichthyidae; genus Macquaria; species Macquaria ambigua. Next base: position 25,418 of record VMKM01001870.1, read on the forward strand.
CAGTCACTAATAACTAATAATCACACATCAGAGGAGACGACATCACCTATTAAGCTACAAATCCACTATTTTGAGTTTCCTGCACTTTTAATAAACATAAAACTTGAATCTTATAAGAAACTGAGTCCTTAATTGTGACAATTAATCACCACTTAATACAACGTTCACATTAAAACACAGCTGAGTTTCTAGCACTGAAATAACTGAAAACAATCGATCTGACTTTAATTTCAAGTTGTGCCTTTTTGTTTGTTTTTAGGATATACGAATTCAAACGGAAAATATACGTTTTCAAATAACTATATTCAAGTTGATCAAATTCAGTCTGTCAGTTTCTGATCTAAAACAAAATAAAAATAAAACGATGAACATCCATCCTACCAGAGTCCTCGCTGACGTCTCGACGCGTCCTGTTCTGTTTCAGCATCAGTCTGAAACACAAAGAAATTCTATTTAATTTCACATAAGACAAGAAAAAGCTGCAAATCCTCACAACTGAGAAACGGGAATCAGAGAATATTTAACTGATTGATTATCACAAGAGTTCACTTTGTTTTATCCTGTGAATTAACTTTCAAACTTCAAGCTTCACACCTGTTAGATAACTGATACGAGATATCATATAACAGATATCAGATAACTGATCTGAGGCTGCACATGACGACAGGATTAAATCTATTACATGTTACTATGGCAGCAAATGACTATCATCATTATTGTTTAATCTGACGATTGTTTTCTTAATTTTTAATGAATCTTTTGTTGCGTGAAATGTCAGAAAATTGTTAAAAATGTCACAACTTCCGAAAGCCATCAAGTTCATTAAACCTCTTGTTCTGTCCGACCAACGGTCCAAAACCCAAAATATATTCAGTTTAAATTCACATAAGACAAGAAAAGCAGCAAATCCTCAAGTGACAAACTGGAATCTGAGAATATTTATATTTACATTTTTGCTCAAATATTAGTTGCATTTTTATTTTATGCTGACAGACTAATCAACTAATTAGAGCTGCAGCAATTAGTCAATTTCAATGTATTATTTTCTGACATTTTACAGACAAAACGAGTCATCGATTAATTGAGGAAATAATCGACAGATTAATTGACAATGAAAATAATCATTAGTTGCAGCCCTATGACTAATCATCAGCTTTTTCAGTTTTCAAGGTTAACACGGCACTTCACCTGTATCATTTAATCTGAACATCATTTTCTAAATTAATAAATTATTTTGGTGTGTAAAATGTCAGACAAATGTCAGACAAATGTCCCTGAAGCCCGAGGTGACGTCTTTAGAGGTCTTGTTTTGTCAAATTCTAAATAATAATTTCTAAAAAATTCAGTTTTTTAATCACATAAAACAAAGAAAAGCAACAAATCCTCACAAGTGAGCAGCTGGAACCAGTTTTACTTAAAATGACAATGACAATTAATTTAATTACAATAATAGTTTAGACCTCAAATGACTGGTTTATTGATTTATTGACTAAAAGATTAATCAGCAACTGTTTTCATAACCAATTAATGATTTAAAAAAATCAAATATTCTGCAAGTTGCAGCTTCTGCAATGAGAGACTTCGCCGTTTAACTTTGTCATATATGATATTAAATTAATATCTTCACATTTTGAACTGTTGGTAGTTCTGTTGGACACTTCTATTTTCTGTCATTTTATAAACCAAATAATCAATAATTAGCAAACTAATCAATGATGAAAATAGTGGTTACTTGTAGCCCTTTAATAGTTGTGATTATAATTAATCAACTAATCGTTTCAGCTCTAAATGTTATTAAATGTGACAGCGGCAGGAATCCTAATCACCACCAACTAATTACAAACGGATTCAGGTGACTGCAGCTAACGTTAGCGGTCAAAGCTAAAGTTAGCATAAAAGTTTAACGTCTGTATTTCGTTCCTGTGTGAACTGACGAACAGTAACAAGACACAAACACAGTGCCGGTAACTGTTATTGATTAATGTTGGTAAATTATTCGATGTGACCGGCTGACATTTAAGACGACTGTTTGTTTTATCAACAACAAACATTAGGTAGCTAGCCAACGAGGCTAACATTAGCTACATCAGTGGTTGCCTACCTGTCTGACGCCTGAAGCTCCTCCACGTTCGAAACGCTGCACCGAACTTCATTCAGATTTTACACAAATTAAAGAAGGCGTAGTCACAGCGCACAGTGAGTAGTTCAGGAAGCCTGGGAAAGTGGAATCCACATTTACTATTAACATATATCTTTACTTGTCGGTGTATCAATACCGCAACCTGAGTAATTCAAACCAAATTATGTTAAAAAAAAATCAAAATTCTTGCTTTAAGATACCCTCTAGATTACAAGGTAATTTACTCTGATATGATCCATTACTGCTGTTTCTTTTTGTTCCAGTTGTCAAGAAAAATAGACTGAAGTTGCTGTTTCTGTAGGCGGCCTGTTGCTGAAGATGACTGGCTTGGCGTCCGACCTGTCAGAAGCCAGGAGGCGGATTTCTGATGCTGTGATTGGTGGAGCAGCTCTATCCAAGTTCCAGGCCATGATGGAGGCGCAGGGCGTGGCCAATGAGACGGCTCGGTCGCTGTGCTCCGCCCACACAGATTACTACAGCATCCTGAGGAAATCTGAACATCAGCTGGAACTGAAGGCGCCAGCAGATGGTAAATAAGTAAAACACTAAACTATCAAAAAACTGTTTCAGTTGATTTACATTAAAATCAGCTTGCAGAGAGTTAAAAATGGCTGCTGATAGAAAATCCATCACAATCGACATATATCCATTTGTTTTGATCAGTTATGTCACTGTCTGGCTACATCGCTGTTGCATTCAAGGAAGCCACAGAATAAATGTTCAGGTGTGTTTCGGGAAAATAAAAATCTTGCATATTCATATGTATTATTTATTACATTTCTATATAATATTTCATGTTAACATATTTATATTTATTGAGGAAGCTGCAACAATATCATCAGCAATAATATGTTTATTTATACATACAGTATATTTATTTGCTTGTACTTAAATATTTACAGTTACGTATCTATATATTTACTAACTTATATCCCTACTTACATACTTAAATCTACACTTATATTTTTACTTACTTACACACTTTTATATTAAATAACTTACACTTTTACTTATTTACATATTTATATATTTACTAACATATATCTTTACTTTCTTATGTACTTATTTACTTACACTTTTACTTTCTTACATATTATATGTACTAACTTGTATTTTTACTTACTTAAATACTTAAATATTTATTTACATGTTTTCCTTAATTACATGGTTCAAAATTTACTTCACCGCTTTTTTATTGAAGATAAATACCAAAACTAAGAAAATAAGCCAATCTTAACGCTGTGAGTAGCATCGTGTAAATTTAATCATCTAATAAAAAGGTTTCTGTTCAGCAGCGACTCTCGAATATCAAACGTCAGAAGTTAAATGTTTGTACCAACAAATTAACAGTTATATATTTTAATCTTTACATTTTCTGTTAAAAAGTGTGACGTTAAAGGACCTAAAAAAACTGATATTTAGATCGTTAACACTGATCAGAAATCAGCGTCTCTCTCTCTCTCTGTATGAGTATGTATTAACTGTGTGTGTGTGTGTGTGTGTGTGTGTGTGTGTGTGTGTCCTCCTGTAGGTGTGGTTCTGGATGTGGACGGTTTGGTTTTAGCTGAAGTTCTTCATAAATTGGGGGCGGGACGATCAAAGGCCGGAGAACCTGTCAATCACAGCGTAGGGGTGGAGCTACTGGTGTCGCTGGGTCAGAGGGTCAAGAAAGGTGAGAGGTCGATGATGAAGATGATGATGATGATTTCAGTCTCCTGTTGAACTCCTGATGATGTTTGTTTTGTGTATTTTATGTATTTTCAGGTGTCTCCTGGCTGCAGATCCATTACGAGGATCCGGCTCCGAGTCCAGACCAGATCAATCGACTGCAGAACGCTCTGACTCTGGGAACACATGAAGAAGAAACACAAACACAACAAATACCGACTCTAGTGAAAGAGCTGCTGCTACGTCCTCATTAATGCTCCTTTTAATGCTTCTATTTATTCATACATAAACTCAAACAACCTGCAGATTAGTGAGCAGCATCATGTATACATAACAAATAAAGAAACAAAATACAAAAAGAAAAGAAGTACTTAAGTAAATGTACTTTGTCTCTCTGTGGTTGAGTGTAATCTGCCTATTAAAAATAACTAAATGTGAATAAATTACTTCTAATTGCTGCTGTTCTGCTTCCTGTTGAGACGAATAAAAAGGTTTGATTAGAAGCTGTTCTCTCTTTTCCTGAGTTTGTGGTTGGTCCTGAACACAACATGTTTGTTAGTAACTCATTAGTTATTGTAGGTTTTGTAACTAGTTCATGTATTTATTTATTATTTGTTTCAGCATGAACCTGCTGTGAAAATGAAACCTCACTAACTTCTCTCAGGAAGAAGCTTTAACTGCAAATTAAATGCCAAATGTTCCGGCTCCATTTGTCTTTTAAGTCAGAATCTTTGAGTTGAGTTCGTAACTAATATCGTAACTAATAAATTACGATATATTATTATAGATTAAGCTCCCCAGCAGAATATAAAGTCATTAAAATGAGCTCCACCATCACCAGCTGCAACATTAACACATCAGTAATTATAATCCAATTATATAACATATATTATTCTGCATAATGAGTACTTTTACTTTTGGTATATTTTGATGCTAATACTTTGTTACTTTTACTTCTAATATTACTACTTTTACTGAAGTAAAATATCCGAGTACTTCTTCCAGCACTTGTAAACACAAACAGAGGTTTTGTGGAAACATGAGAAATGAAACTTTATTAAAGAATCAAAACTGACAGGAAGCATAAAAAAGTTCATCTAACAACTCGAGGAAATTCACTTCTTTATTTATAAAAAAATACAAACAGAAAAACGAAGGTTCACTGAGTTTTCTGGATCCACTTTGTAATTTTTATTGAACATCAGTCGCTCTCAGCTGATCCAGATCACTCAGTGACCCTGAGTCTGAAAACAGACTCCTGTAACACACAACTGAGTCATGCTGTCATCTGTTGCCACGGAGACAGAGAGCAGGGCGGGGGTGGGGGGTTCAGAGGTCGAAGGTCAGTGGACAACAGAGTTGAGCGGCTCGGCTCTGATGTTTCCTAAATCCAGAGTGGAGTCCGTCTCCTCGTCGATCTCCCCGATCACGGCCCTGAAATCCATCAATGATGATCAATTAAATATCAATTCACGACAGAATAACGAGTACTTTCATTATCTGCTGATTATTTTCTCAGTTAATCTTTTGGCCTCTAAAATGTTAGAAAAGAGTGAAGAAACTGTTAAAAACCTGAAGATTTTCAGTTTTACAGCAAATTCCAGAGAATATTCCGCTTTTAAAATGACGGATTAATCAATTAATCGTTTGAGCTCTCCTCTATAAACCCACCAGGTTCTCAAGGTTTTCTAAATAAAGACGCTTCATTTTAAGATGTATAAATGTCTTTTATTGTCACATGTTCAATATGTATCTGCCCTTGGTCTGTCTGATACTGAAGTAAAGCTGATATGGATTAATCCATTGATGATTATTAGCAGGTCAAAGGTCAAAGGTCACTCACACGTTGTCTCCTCTGACGATGTAGAGTCCCAGCACCACCTGCTCCACCCCCTGACTGGAGCTGAACACCCGCTCGTGACTCTCGTCCAGGATCAGGTTGATGGTCTGATCGAAGCCCTTCAGAGTGCCCTGAACACACACACACACACACACACACACACACACACACACACACACAGGTGACTTCAGGTCATAACAGCAGAATACAGAAACAGAACATTTAACCTTCCACTAAATAAAATATCAAAAACACAAATCTAGTTTTTTGGGTCTTAAATACCTGAATGGAGCTGTGACACAATTAGTATTTTGTCTCATTTACAACATGAAAAACACACAAAACAGAGAAGTTATAATAACTGTCATCCCAAAACATCTGATGCATTCAGGCTCAAGTCACCAGTTGACACGTTGATGTGAAACACTAGACTAACACAGCTGTTCAGCTGGCGCGTAAAAAACCCTCTAATCCCCCAACAGAGACGTTAGTTTCATCCGAAAAAAAGCCAAATGTCTATTAACTTCTTCAAGAGATTTAATTGATGGTGATATGAAAGTGGGGAAGCTGGGATCAACGCCAACACCATCATGCATTATTATAAAGCTGATTAACTGATTAATTTATTGACTAATCATTCAGTACAAACACACACACACACACACACACAGGTAGTTAAAGATGTATTTAAACTCACCACAATCATCCTGCCGTCTGAGGTGACGATGGCCACAGTACCTGAATCACACAGAGTTAAAGGAAAAAAACACTTTTCTGGACAAACGCTCATTAAATTAACGTTATTAAACATAAATAATCCACTGCATTGCTTTAACACACAGCTAACTACACTCCTGCACGGACAGAGAAGCTATACTGCTGTACGTTCATAAACAAATATCACTCCTAGCTTGGACGCTAAGCTAACTAGCGGTTTGTTCATTCACTCAGATGGGCAGTTAGCATGTTAGCCAGCTAGCGGCAGCAGCAGGATACGGTTAATGTAGCTCTCCAGGGCGGTGGACATGCTTCCTGCCGGGCTCGGTGTTTATTTATCCAGCAGAAAGCTCGGTTAACGTTTCCACCGGTTAGCTGGTGATAAAACTGCGCAGAAAACGCGACGGAGAAACAGCAGCAGGCGCTAACAGAAACAACACACCGGAGAACAGACCGAACTAATCACCCAGCGATTCACCGAGCAGGCCAGGCAGGAGAGGAGAGCGCCGAGAGGGAACGTCACATCCAGGTTAACTTTTAACGGAGCATTAATTAATTTAACAAACATTTCGTTCGCTAAACATAATAACACGATTACAACAATAGCTACTATTTGTATACACATAATAATTATTATAAGTTATATGTCGCCCCACTTATGTATTAACATTACATTCAAATCAGAGCTAAGCATCAGATTGAACTGACATTTTTGACTATCTTTGGTCGTTTAAAAACACTTACCGCTGTTTTGAAGGTATTTCCAGAATCCTCAGACTCTTCTAACCACCAGGATGAAAAATATCCTTCTGCTGCGCTGTAAAAAAGATTTTTAACCTGTTTTCCAAGTTGTGGCTGGTTGTCCCCCAATCCAAACAAAGATGGCGGCCGGAAGTCACATCACATTTCCTCAGTGGTGTAAAGTTACAGGTGCAGTAGTATCCTTAAAAAAAGTTCTTAAATACAATTTTGAGGTACTTGTACTTTACTTGAGTATTTCCATTTTCTGCTGCTTTATACTTTTTACTCCACTACAATTTATTTAATAACCAATTCTGATTAACCTAATAATACAAAATATAATCAACAAATAAATTATATTATGTATTATTATTGGTTAAGAAATCCACAAGCTATCCATCAATATATAAAGTAATTAAAATTAGCCACAACATTAAAGTGATGAATGCATTAATGCATCAATAATTATAATCCAATAATATAATGTACATTATTCTGAAATTGGCCACACTGTTCGTAAAATGTCCCTCTGAGTATCAAAAATGAATATGTTGTGTGCTCATTTTAAAAACAAACATGGAGTCCAGTCCTCCCAGCAGGTCTTCATCTTTATTGTTGCTCAGTAGTCGTCCATACAAAGGGGGGTGGAGGAGAGCAGTGGAGCCCGACAGGACAAACACCAGGAACGTCATGCTACCAAAGTATTAAATTTGTACAAAAATACTTTACAACATCCCTGTTCCTTTAAAGAAAAATACAGTTTGGTTGGTTGGTGAAGCTACATGGAAACTAATCTGACCCACTATTTCAAATGGCAGTGCAATGCGTGTGTGTGTGTGTGTGGGTGGGTGTGTGTGTGTGCATGTGTGTGTGGGCGGACGTCTTGCTGAGGTGAATCACTAGAGTGCAAATCCCTGCAATAGTATACACTCTCACTCACACACACACACACAACACACACAGTTAATACATGCGCACAAACAGTGTGTATGGCTTTAGATCTCACTCATCAAACCCTCCTGAAGCCACGCCCCTCAGCTCTGTGGCTTTTTCCCATTGGTGGGACAGTTTGTCTAGATTGAGTGCTAAAATACTAATAGTCCTGGCAAGGCTGTTTCTAGTTAACACAACCAACAGGATTTTGACTGTTTGTGTAATGTTAGACTGTTTGTGTAATGTTAGCCCTATGTTAGCCTTGTGCTAGGCGTGTGCTACCCATACACTGGCTGTGTTAGCCAGGTGTTGGCCTTGGGCTAGCCATGTGCTAACATCTAGGTATGTTGGCTGGATGGTAGTCTTGTGTTAGCTGTCTTCTAACCATAGATTAGCCGTGTTAGCCATGTGCCAGCCGAACACTTTCTATGTTTACCAGATGGTAAACACGTTTTCTAGATGGTAACCATAGCTAGTATTAGCCTTGTGCGGTGTGTGTTAACCCTATGGTAGCCACATGTTAGGCTTATGCTAGCCCTGTGCTCAGTGTCTGCTAGCCACATGCTAACCTGTGCTTCAGATTTAAAACATCAAGGTTAACAAAGTTTGGGACGGAGTCGAACAGCCAATCACAACAGCAGAGCTATTGGTTGTTAAACTAAGGGAGGCGTTCTACTGGTGGTTGGTGCTGACGGAGGGTTCTGATTGGCCAGTTTAAATAGTGAGTTCAGACTGAGGTGAGACCAGGAAGATGTTGACATCAATCCAAAATAAACACACAAACACACAAACACACACACACACACACACACACACACACATGTATTTACTGTCACAGGTTTCCTGTTTTATCAGGATTTTTTTCTCGTGTAACATTGTTGTTTTCGTGGTTATGAGGTGAAGGTTTTCAGGGTTTGATGGTTTTGATGTGAACAGCGACGGGACTGAACCCGTTTTTTAATCTATTTTACATATTTTTAGGTTCAGTCGCCATGGAAACAAACAAACAGAGAAAACTGACAACAGTCAATCAAAAAACACACTGATCGATTAGCATAATAGATCACTATTACTGGGGGGGAGGGTCAGGGAAGTCAGGGTGGGGGCATGCTTGGCTTCTTCCTGGGAGCTGATTGGTCAGTATGTGTGTCGAGGAGAACCAATCACAGACAGGCAGGGAAGGGTTTTTTTTCTGATTGGTTCCAGCCAATCAGCTGAATCTCTCAGAATTGCCATCTGTCTGTCATCCTGGCTGCCTATTGGTCGAGGGAAGAAGTGTGGGGGGGGTGGGGCAAAGCCAAGACGAGGAATTGAGGTGGGAGGGGCTTTACTGGCCTTGTGTTTACCACACACACATAACATACAAACACACGCACACATACATACACACAGTGTGGCCAGTCCAACAGGTGTAAACAGTAGAAAAAGATTCTTATTGAACTGCTCAGTGTCATCATCATCATCATCATCATTATTGTCAACATTATTATTTCTCTTCCAGTCTGCAGCTCGTTCATGGCACAGAACTAAAATCTTAACAGTAAACCCTCTGTCTTTCAGTCCATTTCATTAGGGATGCTCCGATCAGCTGATAATTATTGAAAACTGACTTGATTTTTGTCTTCAAACTGACTGATAATAAAAAACCCTCACACTGAGTTTTCGTTGCCAAATCCATCATGGCTGCCTGTTTTCAACCACTCGGGCTGGGTATCGTTTGAAATGTGTCCATACTGATGCCAAAAACAACACTTTTTCGATGCTTTACTTTGAGAAATATAAACATCTCACCAAAAGGTCAATTTAGTAGCTATTTAGTAGATCTTCCTTAGCAGATAGAATTGTTGATGTTGGAATATCCATTTTTTTTTATGTAAGGACTTCTCGTCCATGTTGACTTAAAAATTGAGGTTCAAAGTTTATTCTTGACCTTGGAAACAGCAGTTAAGGAAGCAAATTGTTTTGTAGTAAATGGAATTGGTGGTGAGATTGTTTTCAGGCTGTTTTCAAGGTCAAGAATGAACTTTGAACCTCAGCTTGGCAAAGTTTTGATTTAAATTAGGAACTATTTGACCAAAGACGAAGCAAACCAGATTATATATTTCACAAGACATTCGTTGCTAGCTTTTGGTGCTTTACAGTTTTTAAATTTTGGTCATCAACAAACAGTATCAAGGTTCGATACCCAGCCCTTATATCCACCACACATACTCGGATAAAGCTCTCTGAACTCCACCATGTGAGGAACGCCACTTCACACAGTGTTCCTCTAACCAAAACTGTAACCACGCTGCCTCCGGGGACCTTAATTGGTCAGGAAATTATGAGCGGATAAAGTCTTCTGAATCTTTGGGGTTTTCTTCCTGTTTGTGACATAAAAAGATCTGAAGCTTCGGGCATTAAACAGTGGCATGTGGGGGTTTGCAGAAACTGTAGCAGCCATTCAAGAAGGGGGCCAAAGCATTACAACTACTCGCTAATTTTACTGTTTCGATCCAATGTGTGCTTAAGAAAACTCTAGGTGTTAACAGTTATTCTTATCCAAATAATGTTTTGTGTCACTTCATATGGCTGGAACTGTCAAACCAACGAAATGCTGGCTGAAGCACAAAGTCGTCATTTGACACAAATTCCAACATATGTATTGGTATAGTCCAAACTCCAGGCATTGCTGTTGACTACAGTAGGACCCCAAATGCAGTGTCTTTGGTGCTAGTCTGATAGCAGCTACGGGGCAATGGAGAATTTTGGAGTTCTTTTATATTTTGGATGTCTCAGAGTTTCGTAAATCTGCAGGATTACCCAGCATGTCAGAGTCAAATTCGAGCTTCTGCATCTTGTTGTGGTCTTCCCATCCTTCTAGGTTCTTATCCTAACTTGAACTACACCAAATCCTCACCTAACCCCAACCATGTCTGATCTTAAACTTAAACAACCATAATTATACTTACACTTTACCATATCAAGACTTACACTTAACCATAACCATCTTTGATCTTATGCCTAAACCCAACCTTCTGGGCCAATAAAGGTACTTCTACCCATCACCCTGGTGGGATCTATATCCTTTTTCCTTCTTGCTGCACAGGTTCTTACGCAATTTTGCGACTGTGAGACAGGAGACGAATCAAGTGCGGGGCAGCGTTAAAGCAAAAGTATGCTTCAAACAAAGTGCTTATCAGATTGTTGGACAGTATCTGAAACTTCCGTCCCAACACCTTTCCAACATCAAGTGCGACCCTTTGTAACAGTTACAGTGTTTCAAGCATACCCCGGACTTCACTGACGAAATGGATTGGACTGATGAACTGGAACTCTTAAGCTCCATTGTGATCATTCAGACACACGGGGGTTGAGGAGTTGCCTCTTGTAACTTTTGAAGCAAATATTTTGGACCAGTGATTCCAACTTGAAGAATATAACATCAGCCCTAGACAGCCTGATCTGAGCATCCCTAGTCTCCTTGGCTACCTGTCTGTCCATCAGCAGGTTCTGGATTCTGGTGTCCCATCAGTCTTTGTGCTGCTGTGGTTCTTGGCCAGTACAACCAGAAGCCATGGTTATGATTCTAATAAGACCAGATGGACCAGGAGCCACAGTTCTGGACTCGTAGAAGCAGTGGTCATGACTCTGGCTTAGTACCCATGATTCTGTGACCACTAAGACCATGAACAAGAACCATGTCTTGGACCAGTAAGACCACTGGCTGTGGCTCAGGCTTAAGTTGGACCAGTACTCATGGTTCTGTCACCACTAAGACCATAACCCATGTGTCTTGGACCAGTAAGACCATTAGCTGTGGCTTCAGTAGGGTCATGGCTCTGTAGCCACTAAGACCAGAGCCCATGTGTCTTGGGTCAGTAAGAGAACTGGCTTTGGCTCTGGGTTTAGTGGATTCAGTAGCCATCATTCTCAAACCACTAAGACCAGAACCCACATGTCTTGAACCATTGGCGGTGGCTCTGGCTTCAGTAAGACCAGTAGCCCTAGTTCTAAGCTTGTAGAACCAGTAACCATTAATCTTAGACTAGTAAAACCCTTGGCTGTGGCTCTTGCTTCAGTAGAATCAGTAGTCATGGCTCCGGCCTAGTAGAACCAGTATCCATTAATCTTGGACCAGTTTGAACAGTAGCTCCAGTGGTTCCAGTAGGATTAGTAGTCATAGTTCTGGTTCCAGTGACACCAGTAGGACCAGTATGCAGAACTGGTTCAGGTGAAAAGGTTAGAAGTTGCTCCAGTCCATCAGTGTGCTTTCAGGCTGCTTTAGCAGTTCAAAGGTCAAACTTAAGTGGTCAAGGGACAAAGTTTATCCAGAGGGTGTGTAGCACCATGGGGGGTCCACTCTGAACCAGTTGGATGGGTCGAAACCAGTTTTTACTTTGTTGTATTGTTCTCCTCGTTGACCTCTCCAGTCCAATCTGGTTAGAACCGGTTTAATCCAGTTTCATCCAGTTTTTGTCTGCTATAAGGATTTATTATTCACCTGCCCCACCCCAAACCCCGCCCCCAGCCTGTCTCCAGGTTGGCTCCACTTGATCGGACCACAATCCTCTCCCTGGCCAATGGAGAGCTCCGATGGTCCCAGCTCGATTGACTGAGGGGAGTGGGTGCTGTTGGTGGTTCCGTCAGTGTGATTGGCCAGCAGAGAGGAGGAGGAGGTGGGGTTTCGGCTGATGACAAGCTCCAGATGGTTTGGAGACTCTGCAATCAGTGGTACGACGAGGCAGCAGTCAAAGTCCCTGGTCCGCACGTGGTTAATCTGGAAGACATAACAGATATGGTTAATGTGGGGGGAGACCAACATCCCCTGTTGTTGAGAGATTTAGGGTGTGTGCCCAAGAGGTGTGTTTTTAAGGGGCTAATGTCTTTTTTAATTGCCACGCTAGCAGCATGACTCTATAGATGCCAGATGGTCAGTCGGTCCACCACTACTGGATGGATTTAACACATTCATGCCCTCCACAGGATGAATTGTAATATCTTTGTTGATCCCTTAATGTTTTTTCTTGCACCATCATAAGATCAAAATTTTAATGTGTCCAACACTTTGGTTTCTGACCAAATACCTGCAGAACTAATGACATTCCCATCAGCCTCAGCTGGACTTGTGTGTACTGCTAATTAGCAAACATCAGCATGCTCACATGCTAAATTAAGACAGTGAACACGGTAAACATTATACCTGCTTACCATCTCCATGGTAGCATTATCACTGTGAGCATTTTAGCATGCTGACGTTAGCATTTGCCTCAAAGCACCGCGGTGAGTAAAGCCTCACAGAGATGCTAGCGTGGCTATAGATAGTTGTATATTTATACCTGTAGTATTCGGTCATAGGCTCGGAGGCCGCCCCGCTCTGCTGGGCCTCCTGGTCGGATGTTGCTAACGTAGACGCCGCGGTCCAACAAACCGTCAGAAACACTGAAACCAAAATCCTCCAGATCTGAGGCCTTCTCTAGAGTCAGCTACAAACACAACCACACACTCTGTTAGGATCACAACAAGTAGATTTATGTCCAGTCACTTTGAAGTGCGGTGTCAAAGGGTCAATCGCACCTTGTGGAGTTCCACAGGGTTCTGGTTCAGGATCTCATTGACTTCCTGCCTCATCTTCCTCATTGCAAAGGCTCGGCGCTGAGGGTCAGAGGGCAAGGTGTTGGACCGAGCTGTCACCTGAGGAAAGGCACAGGAATAATTTCAAAGATACAAACACTCACACATCACAGGTCAAGTGTTGGGTCACAGGTCAGAGGTGAGCCTGGTTACCTGTGGTCTGGAGTTGCTGCGTTCCTGGAAGCTCGCCTGGCGGCCCAGTGTGCTGCGCAAGGGGGTGGGGTCATGGTTCAGACTGAGGCTGGAGCCTGACATGATGGTTGCCTGGAGACAGCCAATCAAAAACATCCAATCACAGGCAGCCAATCAAAAACAGCCAGTTGGATGCATCAAAAACATGGAGATCAAAACATCCTGGGAGTCCGACCTTTGACCCCAGCTGCCATGATCACACCAGGACAGGACAGGTCTCTACTGACAGGATCTACTAACAGATTCTATTGTTTCTTCTTCTGTTGGGATTTACTGACAGGTTCTACTGCTGGTGTTGTTTCTGAGGACAGGATTCACTGACAGGATCTACTCTGGTCTCTATTGACAGGATCTGGTGTTTGAACTTAAGGAATCTACTATTGCTTCTATTGACAAGTTTACTGATATAATCTACTGTGAGGATCTTCTGTTATTTGGACTGACAGGATCTACTGTTGTTTCAATGGGTACGATCTACTGACGGGATCTACTACTGTTGTTTTGACTAACGGTATTTACCTGTTTGTGTCTACCTGTTTCTACTGACTGGATCTACTGTTATTTCAACTGGTATGATCTACTCATGGGTTGTTTTCTTCTGAAATTATCTACTGTTGTTCATACTGAAACAATCTACTGTTTTGAGAGTTTTATTGGTGGATCTATAAATGTTTCTATTGACACATTTAATGACTCAATCTACTGTGGTTTGACTGAATTTGTTCACTTTTCTTTTGACAGATTTAGTGAAAGGATCTACTTGCAAGATCTACAAGATCTTTGACTGTGTCTGTGTTTCTACTGACAGGATCTACTGATAAGAGCTGTTCTTGGTTTGATTGAGAGGATCTACTGTTGTTTCAGCTGGTAGGATCTACTGACCTGATCTACTGTTCTTCTGCTGAGGGGATCAACAAACAGAATCTGTAGTTTCTATACAAGAATCTACTCGTTTCTACTGAGATGACCCGTGCTACTCGATGGACAGTGTCTAGCTTTTACCCAAGTCTTCTCACATCACTCAACAGACTTCTCAGCCAATCAGAATCAAGGACTCATCAGACGCATGCATGACTTGACACATCTGATTCATGACTGGCAAAACAAACTACCCATCAGGCCTTGCACAAGCTCTCCCAGCATGCCTTGCTCAAACTGCCATGCCCGGTGCAACATGACTCTGCCACGTGATTGGTCAGAAGCTGGGTGATGTCACTAAAATGTCACAAATTACGTCACCATGGTCTGTAGCTTGCTGCTGGGGTGCGGTTAGAGTCACATTCAAAAACAGCTAACATGTCTATGTTTCACAACGCTAAAAAGTCCAGTTACAGAGAGGAGAGAGAGGAGGACAGGAGGAGAGTTAGTGGTGGAGAGGAAGGAGGATACCAGAGTGAGGAGGTGCGTTTCCTTCCCAGACTCCTGGAAGAGAAGGAGTCATTTCTCTTTTCAGCTTAATTACTACATTTAATGGCGGCATTTCCAACAAACATTTTAGCAGGAGAAGAATGTATACTATTACTACCAGTACCACTAAACTACTACTACTACTGTTTTATTTAGGGAAAAGTTCTTGTACGGCTGCTTTTATTTAGACATAATTTAACACTTAAGGTACTTTGGCTTTTGTGTAGAACGAATAAAAGGTTTACTACTAGTATGTCTAATACTTTTACAGTACTACTCACCTCCAGCTCTCTGAGGATGCCACTCTGGCCGCAGGTCTCCAGATCCTCCAGAGCCTGAGACCAGAAGTTCTCCTCCTGGTCCGGTTCTGTCCCATCATGCCCCACAGTGAACCTGGGGGAAAGGTCAAAGGTCAGCCAATCAGAGAGAAGAACATCCTGATGGATTTACACACACAGAGGAGGGCTGGTGACGGACAGGTCATGCTGGTGAGAGCTGTGTTTGAATTCGACAGGTGAGGGACATGTGCAGTGACAACATACACATCCACCAGGTGTATGTGTCAGTGAGGCAGGGGTCAAAGATCACCAGGTGAGGTCAGAGGGGTGACAGAGGACTCTGTGGGGGTTAAAGGTCAGAGGTCAGTGTGGTACCTGCTGTCAGTGATTAGACCGCTGGGCAGATTACAGGCTCTGCAGACAGAGACACACTGCTGTTACCGCTGTTAGCTCACTGCTAGCAACTCCCACTGATTTGAATAAGGAGCGCTAACACGCTAACGTTGGGGGAAATTCAGAAGTGTAGAAATTAGAACTGTTACTTCCCAAGAAGTCAAACAAATTTATAATAACTAGTTTTTGTTATCTCTTTAAGTGCTCTTACTGTTTGATAGGAGTGTGCCATGAAATAAGTTATCCACAATTTTACTTATTTCAGTAACTTATTTCAGGCCAGTATTGATGGAAAATTAGGCAGGAATAGTTGCATTTTCAAAGAGTACCATCTCCTAAATAATGAGCCTGTTGTTTTCCAAGTATTACTGCTTATGTCCTTCCATGTTTCTGGTGATAAAGTTAAATTCACCTCCTTCTCCCAGCTGCTAATTGTTCTTATTTCTCTTCCACAATTTGATCAATCTGACCTGGTATATATTTTGGATTAACTCTATTAGATGTTCTTATTATATAAGCTATTAGTGGATGTATCTCCTTTGCTGTGTCTTTTGCAAAGTAACTTCTCATTTGTAAATATTTATAAAATATAAAAAAATTCTTAATATTAATATTTAAAAATTTGATTTTTGAAGGTTTTATATATTTTCAACAATTTCTCACATGTATTTTGTTTATCTGTAACTATCTGATTATTTCGGACCAATCTTTTACCTACCCAGTTTGTAAAAGTGTTTAAAATGATTTTGAATCTGTTACCCCGGCCATTATTGTATTCTTTATACATGTGTTTTACATTTTTATAATGTCTTTAGTTCTTAACAGATATTCTCTCTCTGTCTCTCTCTCTCTGTCTCTCTCTCTCTGTCTCTCTCTCTGTCTCTCTCTCTCTCTCTCTCACCCTCCAAGAGGTGGGCGGTCCCAGTCATCATCACTCAGACCCAGATCTGACAGTGGATTGGCTCTCTGGCGAGTGGAGGAAGATGATTGGCTGTTGGTTGTCTTGGCGTTGCGCCACTCGTGGAAACTGTACGGAGACGACTGAAACGGTGGAGCTACACACACACACACACACACACACACACACAGAAATATTTATTACTACAGTCATTAGCAGCAGTCTTGACTTAACCTTGAAGGTCCGGGGTCAGAGGTCAGAGGTCAGGGGTCAGCTTCCTACCCGGGGTGGTAAAGCTGCTGTCCATGTTGGATCCGTCCCAGGACTCCACGGCGCTGTCGACAGACGGCAGCGTGCTGAACGCTCGCTGGCTCGACAGAGGCTCGACCATGACAACAGGCTCCTCCTCCCCATCCTGGTTCTCCTGGCCAAGCCCCGCCCCCGGAACCAGGCCTGGTCCAATCACACAGGACTTCGGGCTCGACACTAAAGGGAGACAAAGCGTTCTTATTACTTAGCAAACCAAAACTTTTGTCTCCAAGTTCCCTGAGACCGCAAACTAAACGAAAAATAATCAAATCCAAAATACTTTAAATATCACTTTAACCGAAAATCAAAGGGGTGTGTGTGTGTAATATAAGTGTGTGTCCGTACGTTCTCCCTGCTTCTTGATCTTCAGTGTGACCGTCTCTCCTGCTTGTTGCAGCAGACTGATGGCTTCACTCAGAGGTTTCCCCTTCAGACTGCTGCTGTTGATCGCCAGAATACGATCGCCCACATGGATCGCACCGGTCCTGCAGTACACAGCAGCACACACACACACACACACACCAAGGGTTAGGGCATCCTATTTTTACACATTGCACATATTCTTCATACTGTGAATATTAAACACAGTGCAGCTCTTTTTATTTTTAAACAGATATATTTTACATATTTTTAATTGTAAATTTTTATTTTATATTTATGATTCTTGACTTTTGCGGTACTTGTTTTTTCTTTTCTCTAACTATGTTTATTGCGACCTTTAAGCACCAAAAAACCAAGACAAATTCCTCGTGTGTAAACTGAAAATTACACCTGATAACATTATTAAAAAAAACAATAAAACATCATTCAATACAGTTTCTCAGAACATTAAGTAAAATTAAGTAAACACCAATATGGTATTTGCTTCTAATACATAAAAAATAGAAATACATTTACATACAATTTCAACAAATTAAACAAATCAAATCAAGTCACATAGAAAAGTAAAAAGTAAATAAACGAATCATAAAATTATAGTATTATTTATTATCAGCAGCAGAGGGCGACATTCTCCACAGTCTCTGTTACACTTAATCTTTCCTTCCTGCCGTCACTGATGAACCACACAGATAATATTTTACAGAAAACGAGTTTTTTTCAGCTTAAAATAAAATCAGTGTTGAGTCTTGTTGTTTAAAATGTTCTCATTTGACTGTCTTTGTTTTATATTCAATGTGTACAACAATACAGTATAAATCAGTGGTGATAACATATTCAACATTATAATCTTAAAGTATTTATAAGATGAAATATAAGTTATTACATCATTTAATTTGTTATAAACCTGTTAACACATGAGTAACATCTGTGCATGACATCAGAGGTTATTAAATTTGATTATAGAAGCAATTTAAGAGCATATAATTTAACAGTATGAGATATATAATGATAACAGTGTGTGGGTGTGTGTGTGTGTGTGTGTGTACCTCTCAGCCAGCCCCCCCTTGCTCAGGGAGGAGATGATGATGGGGTCGAAGGGCTCCTCGGTGCCTGAGATGGTGATTCCCAGCGGGCCTCCGTACCTCTGCAGCTCCACCGTGTAGATGATGCTGCCTGACACTTCCTGTTCATCTGAAACGATGAATCGATCAATAAAGATCCATTCAACACCAGGTGAACACTGAGCAGCTGTGAGTGCACGGCTGATATGGAGATCCCAACGTGTCCAGAGACGCCAAACATGTCAGGCTGAATTATCAGTACATACGTATAAAATGATGTCATGTAGAATATTTTAACTTGATGAAACGATGCAGCTGTAAAACGAATGTTTCCCTCAGTGTAAACATCACAGAGCTTCAATACAGAGCTGGAACATAAAGATAAAGAATATAAATGCCACGCTGTGAGAAAGAGTGGGAAAAGATTATTCTTCCTCTCTTGAACAACCTTGAAAATGAACCTGATGTTAAAGGGTTAATAAATGTCTGTAGGAGGTTCTAGTTGATAATGAAGAGGTCTTAGAGGTCCTTGATTAGTTTCTAAATGTCTTTGAAAAAAATGTACAGGTCTTTAAGGAGGTCCTTGGGATGCCTGATGACGTTCAAGGCTTCACTGAGAGGAGGGTCTGAAAGGTCCTTGAATATATTCTCAGGGTTTGATTAGTTTGAAAGTGTCTCTTCCATATGATGAAATGCAACTCTTCACGTGTTTTAAAATCTAAATCTGAAGCCAATCAAAGACTTTGAGGCGTCTAAACTGACGTTTATTCACTGATGATTTTGCTTCTCTTGGATGTTTTATTTCAAGCACAAAAGTCAACCATCAGCTGGTTCCAGCTTCTTAAATGTGAGGATTTGCTGCTTTCCTTTCTGACAGTAAATGAAGAGTCTCTGGGTTTTAGACTGTTGGTCGGACAAAAGAAGCAGTTTGAAGACGTCACTTTGGGCTCTGAGAGACTGTGATGTGCATTTTTAGAACATTTTATAGACTAAACGATTAATCAATAATGAAAATAATCGTTAGTTGCAGCCCTAACAGAGTCATTAATTCTTTCTGTGACTCGGCTGAGAGACATGACAGAGTACATGTTGGTCCACGACCAATCACAGCTTGCCGTCCTTCACAACCTGCGTGATGTCATCAGGAAAGAGAAGCTAGGGGCAGAAGAATGTAAACAAAACATGGCGTCTGAGGCGGTGTGTGTGATACCGGCTGTGTTGTGTTCGGAAAAGCCTGAAAGAAGAAAGAAGAAGCGACTGTGAGCTTTCCTCTGTTTCACAGCTCCAACAGCATCATCCCTCTTTCTCTTCAACATGTTCACAGGTGACGAGCGCTCTGAGCTCCTATTGGTCAACGTCACCGAACACGTCGTGGAATTTGACAGAAGACAGAAGTTTTCAAATAGGTCCAGTTATATGGAACAGCTTCACTCCTCATTTCTGATTTTTAAAAAAGATCTTAAACAACTTCTCTTGACCCTTATTTTATTATATGCACAAATAAAGAACTAAGAACTAGCAACTAAGGCAAAGAAATTCGAACATACTCGTCTTTCTGTCTGGACGTCGTTGGTGGAGCGAGCTGGATCTGTGAAACAGAGGAAAGGTTTCAGTCGCTTCTTCCTATTTTTAGGCTTTTCAGAACACCAGACAGCCAGTATCACACACCTCTTCAGATGCCATGTTTGTTTACATTCTTGTTCCAGGAAGTCGGTCCCTGGCCCCCCAGGTCGTGAAAGACAGCAAGCTGTGATTGGTCAGGGACCAACATGTCGTCTCAAGAATTTATGACTCTCTAATCAATAATCTGACACAGTGAGCATCGTAACAGACAGAAAGATCGTGTGGGCTTTCTACCTGAGTTGTCTTCGTCTTTTCTGATCTTCAGTTTGACGAGCTCCTCACACTGCTGCAGGATCTGAACTGCCTCCTCCATGGAGCAGTTCTCCACCCGGATGTTATCGATGGCCAGCAGCTTGTCTCCGAGCTCCAACGTCCCCGTCCTGAAACACGAACACAGAAACGTCACCTAACAGTCGAATCCCCCAGAAACACTGTACGTACAGTAAACAGATGCTGCCTGCTGGTTGGCTAACAGACGCTTTAACTCACATTTTCTGCTTCACACTCCAAAACACATGACCTACAAAACACACACACACACACACACACACACACACACACACACACACACACTGGCCTGGACTGTTAGCCTAATTAACCAACTGCCTACCAACAGCTGACCGAGCTTTAACACAGCTGACGCTCTACTGTACGTGTGTGTGTGTGTGTGTGTGTGTGTACCTGTGTGCGACGCTGCCTTTCTTGATGTCAGAGATGATCAGAGGATCACCTGGTTTCCTGTTGGACGGAGCTGCAGACAGACAGGCAGACAGACAGACGGGTAGAAGATGATTTCACACAGAAAGAAGAGTTGAAACAGAAAACTGTGAATAATTCAGTGTGTTTACTCCACCACGACTAGAGATAATGATTAAATGTTAAAAAGAGAAATCAAAGCGGCTGATGTAATATTGAACAGACAAATGTATCACAGCGTGAGGAGGTCCGGGGCCGAATATATTACCATGAAATCATTCATTTAAAATAAAACTCTCGTTTCACAGATGTGCGCACAAAAGTTAAAAATATCAGGGTTCATACAGCTTTTTCAAGAGTCAAATTCAAGCACTTTTCAAGGCACCTAAACCTTTATCATCACATCTAAATTGTTACTATAAATGCAAAACATAAAGTTTACAGAATTCCTTTACACCCACAGAAATCAGTGTATATTGTCACTTTGTTTATTTCACCAGCTGTTCACATTAACTTTGATTGGATGTATTGATCAGGATTATTTAAAGATCAATAGAGGAACTTATCTAGCTGTGAATGACGAGTGAACACAAGAAAAGAATTTTCCTTTATTATGTTGAAAATCAGGAATTTTTCAAGGAGCATATTTGAATTCAAGCATTTTCATAACCTTGAAAACATAACAGGTCAAATTAAGCCTTTTCCAAACTTTCAAGACTTTGTACCATGTTTTCCATGTTTGAAAATACATCATTTCTGTCAATCTGAACCAAAATACAGTTATTGTTTGGTGTATTTGTAATTATTTTAGCATATATTTATTAATGTAAATTCTGTCTTAACATCCACTCGAATGCTTTGAATCTGCAGACGGGGGAAGATGCATCGTTCCCTCTTCTACTTTCACGTCTGTACTCACAGCTGATGGTGATTCCCAGCTCCACTCCTGGTTTCTTTGGGAGCTTCACGTGAAACGTTCCTGAACTGGGGATGACCGACTCTGAGAGACACGAGGAGAGAGAGACTGAGATGGTGAGCAGCTGTCTCACCTCACTGGGAAACGAAAAGCTCTCGATATGATCTCAGTCACAAAGTGTGAAACATTAAGTAGTTTAACATTTAAATTATCTCTTCATCTGCTGGCAGCTGGTTACAGCAGTCAGAGTATGCTGAAGAATCAATATACTAAATAAAATACTAATACCAGTGGTAGAATGTAACTAAGTACATTTGCTCAAGTACTGCACTTAAGTACTTGTACATTTACTTTGTTTTGGTTTGTTTTGTTCAAGACAATCAGTAGCGAGTGACATATTTGTTTTTTCTGTCTTTGCCACTGAAATATCACTATTTTTGTGGCAATATTTCTGTTACTATTTTTCATGAATATAGCAATAAATCCACCAATAAAGCTTTGATTAGCTTGGTTGTTTTTCCATCAATGAGCACATTATTTTAATCACTGAACAAATGAGAGACGTGCAGGGACCAGGCTGGTGTCCATATAGTGTTGGTCATACAGTGTAAAATGTGACTGCAGCTGATATCTCATCCAGTAACTCATTCATGTGTGTGTGACTCATTAATGACAACATGTTGTGTTGTTTTGTTCAGCTCAGGCGTAGGTGGGTATTTATACGAGCCAGGAAGATGCTGCATTGATAAAGAGTCTGACAGATTACAAAGAGACACCAGAGAAGCAGACTTCAACACAGACACCAGACTGTCTGTCTCAAAAACAAAAAGACAAAACACAAGTCCCCATAACGTCAATCTTGTGTGAAAATAGGATGCCCTAACCCTGGCTATATGTATATGTCTGTGTGTGTGTGTGTGTGTGTGTGTGTGTGTGTGTGTACCGGCCACATCGAACTCGATCTCCAGAGTCAACTGAGCGGTGATGGACGAGTCTCTGAGCAGTTGATTGGTTTCCTCCAGAGTCGAGTCTTCAGTAGGAACTCCGTTTATGGACAAAATCCTGTCACCGATCTGCAGGATACCACACCTACACACACACACACACACACACACACACACCATGGTCAGGGTTTCTTACACTGATATTGCACATGTGGTACATTGGTGTGTGTTTATGTATATATGTATTATTATTAGTAGTAGTAGTAGTAGTAGTAGCAGCAGTGTAGTAGTGGTACTAGTAGTAGTAGTATTATGTATCACTATGTATCATGTTTAGTTACCTCTCAGCTGGGCTGTCGGGGTCGATGTAAGCGATGAGCGGCGGCGAGGAGAGCGTTTCCGTGGCGAAGACTCCGCCCTGCAGCTGCAGGCCGAACCCCATGATGCCGTCGCCTAGCAACGCCACCTCCGTGGTTTCCGTGTGGACGACCTGACCGGCGAGACCCACAGTGCTGGACGCCAGAGACACTGACAGACAGACAGAGAGACGCAGACAGACAGTTAAAACACAGACGGTATTTTATTTCATTTTATATCAGGTCACATGTTGGATTGAATTTCAGGTCAGGTCAGACTCACAGGAACTCTTGAAGTCCTTCTTCTTGGCCTTCCTCCTCATCAGCGTGCCCCGTGGACTCGTGGGATACATGTTCCTGGGCAGCGTGCTCATGTTGAGGGACGAGAGACTATAGGCCGACATGGAGCCAGGAGAGAACGAGTGGCTGAGCGCTGCAGAGAGAGAGAGAGCGAGAGACATGATGAGCGGAGGTCTCTCTCTCAAAACAAAACATCACAGGAGAGAGAGAGGCGGACGTACGAGGGTTGTTTGTATGGCGGTTGTGCGATCTGGCAGCTGATTGGTCGGGGTGGTACGTGTTGTAGTGATAGGGGGGGAGGATGGGGGCGGAGCCTCCGGTTTCCCAGGGGAGGGGGCGGGGACTACGCTGCACCTTGACTGCACACACACACACACACACACACAGAGGAGGGTGTTTAGGTTAAGACAAGAGGAAAGGTCAAAGGTTAGAGGTCAGGTAGCTGCCGGTATCACAGCTTTATAAAAGATTACATCTTACTTATGTAATCTTTTATATGTACAGTTTGGCATCTTATTCATTTTTGTTGAATCATTTATTTTTATGTGTTTATACCGTGCTGCAGTACGTTCAGGGCCGGTTGGGCCTGTTGTGTGTGTGTTTGTACCGTGCTGCGGTACGTTCAGGGCCGGTTGGGCCTGTTGTGTGTGTGTTTGTACCGTGCTGCGGTACGTTCAGGGCCGGTTGGGCCTGTTGTGTGTGTGTTTGTACCGTGCTGCGGTACGTTCAGGGCCGGTTGGGCCTGTTGTGTGTGTGTTTGTACCGTGCTGCGGTGCGTTCAGGGCCGGTTGGGCCTGTTGTGTGTGTGTTTGTACCGTGCTGCGGTGCGTTCAGGGCCGGTTGGGCCTGTTGTGTGTGTGTTTGTACCGTGCTGCGGTACGTTCAGGGCTGGTTGGGCCTGTTGTGTGTGTGTTTGTACCGTGCTGCGGTGCGTTCAGGGCTGGTCGGGCCTGGTGTTGTGGCAGAATCTCCATGCGGACGGTCTGACAGGATACAGAGAGCAGCTGAGTGGCTTCAGCCAGAGAACAAAACTCCATCGACTTCCCATCAACAGACAGGATGTGATCTCCTGCATGAAGAGCACCACACCTATACACACACACACACACACACACACACACACAATCAATGAAAGGTTTACAGATTTTAAATTGTTCTGATCATAAATCAGAGGTCAGAGGTCAGGTACCTGTCTGCTATGCTGGCTGGTTTGACCTTGTCGATGATGATCACCTGCTTGTTGCAGAACATGGAGCTGGACAGAGCCACGCCCAGACTGGAGCCCGTCGCCTTGGCAACCTCCACCAGCAGCGGCCCCGACGCCGTGGCAACAGAATCTGACATAAGGAAACACAGACACAAAGTTTTTGTTTTATATTATCATTATTATCATTATTATTATTATTATTATTTTACAATACAAGACTTCATACGGGGTTCCACAGGGTTCAGTTGTTGGTCCTGTTTTATCTCTTCATCCAATATTATTTCCAATCATTATTGTGCAGATGATACTCAGCTTTAAATATCACTTTATTCTGACGACTTCCACCATGTTGAGAAACTGATTCAGTGCATTGATCAGATTAATGTCCCAAGACTTTCTTTAACTCAGTAGCCACAAAACTGAAGTACCTGTTTGTTTTTTAAGATTTGAGTTTAAACTGACCCATCACTGAGACGTCGTACTCGAGCAGCAGCGTGGCTTCCTGCCCGCACTGCTTCAGGATGCTCATGGCCTCTGATAGCGTGCTGCCGTGGAGACGAATCCCGTCGATGCTTAGCAACCGATCGCCCGGCTTGACGGTTCCTTCTCTGGAGAGAGAGAGAGAGAGAGAGAGAGAGAGAGAGAGAGAGAGAGAGAGAGAGGTTCTACAGGCAACTGACTCTACTGGCTCAAAGGCAAAAAAAAAAAAAGCCTTCAGACAGAAGCGAGGGCAGAGGTCACCCACCTGTCAGCCGGACCGCCTGGTCTGATGGTTGTTATCACGATGGGGCGAGACTTGTTCCTGTCTTCATGGGCTCCACCTGCAGACACACAGTCATGTATTTATCTTCAACACACACACACACACACACACACACACACTGAGCTGTACTCACCTCTGATGACGAAGCCGAAACTGTTTCCTTCTTTGTGAAGCGTGACTTCGACGTTCTTAAACATGACCCCTGACCCCTGCACCGCTGCAACACACCACAACACCAACATCAACATCACCTCTGACCTTCTGCAGCTTCAGCAGCACACTGAATATACTCTTAATACTCTGCTGTTGTACTCATATTACTACTTCTACATCTGTTACTACTGCAGGCATAACTCACAGACAGGCGGCAGCTCGTACTCGACCTCCAGTACGACTCGCTCCCCCACGTTCTTCAGCAGACTGATGATCTCATCGTGTCTGAACTTGGCCAGGTTGATGCCGTTAACGGCGCGGATGTAGTCGCCCACGTTCAGCTGGTCGCTCCTGCACAAACAGTCAAAACATCAGCGCTAATTTCACTTTAACGAAGTTAACTTTGTGACGACAGGCCAGCAGGGCAAAGCCTCGAGTTATCCTCAAAAACTGATTCCACTGAGCAGATATCTGACTCAAGTTAACGTGATCAGGCTAAATGAAGACAAGCCTGTCTTACACAGTCTCAATAATAATGCATGTTTGTACATTGAAAACAAATTAAAGAACATGACAAAATTTATTAGTATAGCACAAGATAAAATATGCAAACATAATGTCAAATAAAAACACCTGAGAAGACAGTGGCAAATGGCAGGCTGGAGGTTGTAAACATGTTTTGTTTACAACCTGTTTGTAGAAATACGTGTTAAGAAGGAAACAGAAAGTAGCAAACATGAGTTCCTCCTCTGTCACCTCTAGTTGCCAGTCTGGATCTAGCAACAATAGTAGGACATCAGGCTGTTTGGGACCAGACCTATGAGTAAAATCACTTAGAAATCGATTCTAAGATTAGGAAGTGAAGGGAGGATAAGATAGGGATGATGTGGTCGGGCTTCCTTGAATTCCAGGCGTGAGAGAAAACTCTGGCTCAAGCAGGAATAAGTAGTCCAAACAGGACGAGATAAAAGCATAGATCCAGGTAACAAGAGGACAAAAGATCGTTTTTTAAGTGGAGAAAGCAGGACTGTTTAACCTTCTTGACTTGAGCATCAGTACTGGGGTCAGAGTCATACAGAGCCCAACTGATAAATCTATTAGGCTCAGTGGTGGAAGAAGTATTCAGATCCTTTACTGAAGGAAAAGTACCAATACAACAATGGAAAAATACTGTATGTGTTTTATGTAAAATACTAAATAAATATATCTGTAAAGTAACTAGTAACTAAAGCTGTCAAATAAATATACTGCAGTAAAAAGTACATTGTTTCCCTAAATTAAAGTACAAGTACATCAAAAGTACCATGCTTGAGTAAATGTACTCTGTTACTTTCCACCACTGTTTAGGCTGTTATATCGGCCAATATTGGCTTATTGCAGATATATCAGTATTGGTGTTACGGTACAGAAATCACAAAGTCTCCAGGTTATTTCTACACTGTAAATGTTCAGTACAATACTTTAATAAACTCATTTACAGGATCCTTATCAAAAATGTTTGTTTACGTCATGTGTTTCTGTAGAAAAAGAGTATTGGCTGATTATTATATATTGTTATTGGATTTTTTAAAACTAAAATATCAACATTGGTATGGGTCACTGAAATCCAGTATGGACTGGCCTGTAATAATTATATTAACAACATATATATAAATAGCAGGTTATGGAGATTATGGACGATAGTCACAGTAACTGCAAGTTCAGAACTTTAAAACACATTTAATATGATTTTAAAATAATGAGAACAAGTCAAACAGAAGAGACAGAACAGAACAGATGTAGATCAGACTAGAACGTAATAAAACAGAAAAATACTAAAGAGGAATAGATTAGAGACGAATAGAACAGAATAGACTAAACAGATTCAGACAGGGTGATGCGTTACCTGGCCGCGATGCCTCCCTGTCGCAGGTTTGAAACTCGGGGCTTCCCATCTTTGTCGACGCCGCCTGAAACCGTCAGTCCGAGCGTTGTCCCCTCCTTCTTCATCAGCTCCACCACCGAGCAGCCCCGAAACTCGTCTACATCAGACCAACAGGTGACAGGTGATCGTTCGAACACTCCTCCTCTTACATTAAATGATTTTACTGCACAATTGAACTCTTTTATTTCTTCCAGTCGTATTTATTCCATCTCTCCCTCTTTTCTATCTCTACACTTTGACTAACACTTTCTCTCTCTGCACGGAGAAATAAAATAATAATCTGGAAAAAAGAGAGAAGTGAAGTCATCGTCTGTTCTGTCGCCCATCCATATTTCATCAAACACCTGAAATATTTAACAGTGGGAGGGATGGAAAGAGAGAGGGAGATATTTCAGAGCAGACCTGGTACAATCTGACGTGAGCGGTCCTCAGGTGATAAAACAGAAAGCAGGATTTCATTAAAATATTGTATTTAATATTAATCAGGCCGGGCTTCACCCTCTTTCATTCAGACAGGATTAAGACGTCTGATCTTTGGCTGTGACCATCATTGTCTTCTTCTCCTCCCTCATCTTCTTCCTCCAAAGAGGCTTTACAAAGAGCGGCAGCGTCCTTTTCAACTTCTCAAAAACATCAGCTCTGACTCACAGCCCGAACAAGAAAACCCCCAAATCTTCTATTCTGATCAAATGTTAGATGAACCAGTTTCCTGCAGCAGCGGGGGAGAAACTTTTGAAAGTGTTACTTTAAAAACTGCCAGTTATCTTCACACTGAAAGAAGCTGAATTACAACAAAGCTTCTCTCAGAGGAAAAGAGTTTTCAGATTTTACTATAAATCTGAAATAACTTCTTCTCAGCCTAAATAAGAAATGTGTCTGCAGCAGAGCGGAGCATCCCATCTATCGGTAACTTTAAATTCTACTATGAGGATCTCACTGGTGGTTTCACTTTTGTTGACATGGTTCTGAAACATCAATGGCTGGTTCCAAACCTCTACCAGTTCCTCCAACTAGTTCTGAAGCTCTACCAGTTCCTATAACTGGTTTAGAAGCTCGACCAGTTACTGTAACTAGTTTAGACACTCTACTAGTTTCTCTAACTGGCTCTGGAGCTCTACTAGTTCTCTACTAGTTCCTTTAACTTGATCAAAACCTTTACCAACTGGTTCCAAGGCTGTACCAGCTGCTCTAACATGTTATAGACCAATACCAGTTACTCTAACTGGTTCTAAAGCTCTACTTGTTTGTCTGGTTCTGAATCTCTTACAGTTACTATTCCCGGTTCCTCAGTTTGATCAGTTTCTCTAGATGGCCCAGAAGTTCCTCCAGGTCCTCTAATTAGTCCTGAAGCTCTAACTGTTCCTCTAACTGGTTCCAGAGCAAAACCAGTTTCTGTAAGTAGCTCTGTGGCTCCATCAGTTGAAGTTTCACCATTACCTCTAACTGGCTCCAAACCTCAATCAGCTCCTTTATCTGGTTTCAAAGCTCTTCCAGTTCCTCTGACTGGTGCTGAAGTTTGGCCACTTCTCCTTACTGGTTCAGAAGCTCTACCAGATCCTCTAACTGGTTTAAAAGCCTGGCCAGTTCCTCTCACTGGTTTCTACAGCTCTAACAGTCCTGCAACAGGTTCATAATCTCTACCAGTTCCCCTAACTTATTCAGAAGCTGTACCAGTGGCTCTAACTGGTTCTAAAGATCAGATCTACCAGTTTCTTTGAGTTGGCTTTAAAGCTCCATCAACTGGTTTTAAAGCTATACCAGTTCCTCCAACTAGTTCTGAAGCTCTACCTGGTTCCTCTAACTGGTTCTGAAGCACCAACAGTTCTTCTAATTGGTTCGTCAACCTGTACATTTAACTGGTTCCAGGTCTCATCAGCTGTACCCGTTCCTCTAATTTTTTATTAATCACTGGAGAAACAGCAAGCTGGAAGGTTGTCCATCACTGTAACAACTCTCTACTATCACTGACATTGTTGTGACACCTGTCTCAGGTCACTGATATAACGTTCACTTGTCGTCACAGAAATATTGGCAAATTCTGATTGCAGCATTCTGAGTTGCAAGTAGGCCACCAGCTCCAGGTGGGAGGAGATAAAGTGCGACTGCAAGCATCTTCCTGCAGGTCACACGGATAGAAAACATCAGCTAATGTTTGTGTGTGTGTGCTCTATTTTCAGAGCTGTTATCTTCATCGCTGTGTTTATTGGCTCTGCTGGTGGAACCACACACAGCAGAACCAGAAGAGAACTGAAAAGAAAGGAATGGATAGAACAGATGACAAAGAACAAAATAAACTAGACCATAATAATAATAATCAATGTGTGTTTTGTGTGTTACCTGGTATACTCTGCCTCCTGATGGCCAGCGCTCCATCTGGAGGTCGCGACCCGGCAGAGTGTTTGGTGTACGGCCCCTCATCTGAAACACAAAGAAACACATAAACATATTACTCTGACCTGTTAGAAACTTATACCAGTTCCTTTAACTGGTACTGAAGCTCAACCAGTTCCTGTTACTGGTTCCAAACCTCTATCAGTCTCTCTAAATGGTTCTGGAGTTCTACCAATTTCTCTCAACTGGTTTTGAAGTGCTACTGGTTCCTGTATGTAGCTCTGTAACTCCATCCCTTCCTCAAAGTGGTACCAGGCCTTTACCAGTTCTTTAGACTGGTTCTGAAGCTCTACCATTTCCACTAACTGGTTCTGAAGCTCGACAAGTTCCTTTAAAAGTTTAGAGGTTCTACAAGTGCCCCTAACTGGCTCCAAACCATGACCAGTTCCTTTAACTGGTTGTGAAGCTCCACCACTTCCCTTAACTGGCTCCAGACATTTACCAGTTCCTTCAACGGGTTACAAAGCTTGACCAGTTCCTCTAGCTGGTTCTGGAACTTTACCAGTTCCTTTAATTGGTGTATAGGCTCTACCAGTGACCCTGACTGGCTTCACCAGTTCATTTAACTGGTTCAGCTGTATTATTTCAGCCATCAGAGAGTTTTAAAGTAACATCAGAAACATATCATGACCTCTGAGTTCAGAGACAAACCACAACTGACAAACACAACATCTATTCTTGTGATTGGTGTAAAAGTGAAATGTCATTGACAGGCTCCCATAATGCATCTCTTCTGTACTCACCATCATCATCAGATATCACGGAGCTTCCACCACAAAAATACATCTCAGAGCTAAGATGCTATATAAAATACTGATAAACTACTGTTGTCCTTCCATTAAAAGCTTTCTGGCCTCACTAGCCAGCAAACTAGCATGTTAGCATCCTCTGCTTCAGATGATGCTACTTGTTAGCATCTAACAAAGCTCTAAAAACTGACTGACTGACTTTTCCTGAGCACTTAACTGTCTGGTTTTCAGTCTAAAGCTGCTGCTGAGAGGTCTGTCAAGTCATCCTGTTCTCATGAATAAAGAAACTACTGCCAGAGAGAGGTGACCTCATCAGCACAGCGACCAATCCCTGTGGAGAACACGGTGGTCTATCTAAGTCTCGACCAATCTCAGCAGTCCACAGGGAGACCCCCTGGTGATGTCATCGCACAGATGAGAGAGCAGAGGCGGAGCTAAGCCATGAACCATGACATCAGATCAATTTGGATGCAGAGTTTTAATTGGATGATCGATTGGAGGGGGAAATGTGTGGTAATAAATACACATAAATTAAAATAATTAAAACCCACAATATCCTGAGTTTACAGCTGATACATGTACTTTTAAACCACCTCCCAGTATCCATTGCAACTGACACGCAAACAAAAACTGTTAAAAACTATTAAAAACTGTAGCAGGAAAGAAAGGCATGATCAATCAGTTAGTTGCTGGAAATTAGTTTGCGGTGCCCTTAAGTGACTTTTACAAATACTTACAAATTAGGGACAATGTAAAAAGTCTGGTATATAAGAAGCCCAACACATGGAGCAGCATTTCATTGTGGTATTAGAGCCAACATGTACCAACTAAAAATGATCATATCTCCTATATTTATAGAAGGTTATTGGCTGACTTGGCAGAAGATCGTCTCCATGTGGAAGAAACATGGGAATTAAAACTAAATTTAATTACTGAGGAAAAGATGTGGGAAGATTTGTGTGCTGGTTGCCACAAAGGCATCAATGGTCATCTGAGTGTCAACATTTGATAAGGGCTCCTCAACTGCTCCGTGCTGGAGGGGATCAATCCCTAATTTCCCGGGATCACCCAGGGCAGGACAGCCGACCCCGTCTTCAGTCTTATTAGTACATTTAGCATTTAATTTAAAAAGCAACTAGTAATCAGAGCTGGCAAATAAATGAGTGATAAACACAATATTTCCCTTTGAAATGTAAAAAAAGTATAAAGTTACATGTGAGATACTTCGAGTAAGTAAAGTACAAGTACCTCAAATTTGTATTTAAGTACAGGACCACTGCAAACAGCCACAATAACAACATCAACTACAGAAACAATATCAACAACAGTAACATCATCAATCACCAAAACATGACTATCAACAGCATCAAGCAGCTAGCAACTGATGTGACCAATACAACACCACCATCACCAAAACTGCCAATAGTTCTGAAGTGATTAGTCGATTAATAGATCTGCAATAAATTCAGAAAATTAATTAATCGTTTAATTTTATTTACTAAACAAAAACACCAAACATTTTCTGGTTTCAGCTTCACACACGTGAGGATTAGCTGTTTTATATCAACGTAAACTGAGTATCTTTGGGTTTTTTACTATATTACACTCACACTATATTATATTTAATATTCTATGTTGTTATGTTGCTGTACTATACTGTATGTCATGTTATACTATATCACTACATTTCACCTTGTACTATATCATATATCCCATACTATAGTATACTATATAGTATGTTAATATGTTATACTGTTTTACTACATTATAAACTATGTTATGTTTCTATATTAATACAGATAAACACTCAGTATTATTAATTAATCATATTATATATTAAGTCTGGTGTTTGCTGTTGACTTGCTGACTCTGCTGCTACTAATCGCACCACTGTCACTTTCACCCTGTCATTTTTGTCTTGTAAAGTTTCTATTTTTACTTCTTTTCTTAATTTAGTTTTATATGCCTCTTATTATTTATTTATTTTATTTATCTGTACTTTTCTATTTCTGTCCCTGTGCTGCTCAACACCTGAGTTTTCCGTCTGGGGATCAATAAAGGATTATCTTTTTGACTGGGAACAAAACAAGCTATTAAAAGACTCCATGGACATTTGGCACTATTTTCCAATGTATTGTAGACCAATCGATCAATTAAAATAATCGTAAGTCACAGTCCTTAAAGGCAACATCAGAAGAATGATGTTAAACTGTCTGTAAATCAGTTAAGTTTTTCTATTTTGGTTCTGTTTTATTTCGTCCTGGTCTATTCTAATCTGCTCCACATGTATTCTGTTCTGTTTGGTTTCAGCAGCGGAGCTCAGGAACACAATGAGACACACACACACACACACACACACACACACACACACACCATAGCTAAGTGAAGATAAAAGCTGAGCCTCCTCCTCCTCCTCCAGATGTAGGACAGCAGCATCTCTCCCTTTCAGTCTCCAGCTACAGTACATACTGTATATTCACACATATATATAATGCAATATACTGTATATACTACACACTGTGGTACGTTATATAATATAGGAATAATCTTAGCTGGTATTATTGAGCTACAACTGGTCACACACCAGCGGTGCAGGAAGTATTCAGTTAAAGAATAATCAGGAAAATGTAGTTTAAGTATTAAACGTCCCCTGTGACTGTTCTACTGTTATATCTGATATCATTACATTATTATTCCTCATGCATTCATGTAAAAGCAGGTTTTACTGTTGGAGTTGGTTGAGGTGGAGCTAATCTTTAATAGAGTAATCGAGAAAATCATCGGCACATCAATCAATAATGAAAAGTCTTCCTCAGCTAACATGTTGTGCTTCACAGCCACCAGCTGAAATGTGTTTTTACTTGTATATTTAATATCCAGTGAGGGTTAGTGAGACTCAGAGATGATCCATTTTTAATTATTATACTTTTAATTAACAGGACGTGAGTGTAAAAACCTCAAAAACATACAAATAAAATAGAAAAACTGAAAAATTAAATTCAAACATATTCCAACGAACTAAAAATGTGTCAAAATGAATTTAAACGCAGCCCACGGAGCCTTTCCTACAATTACACCATATTTTGCTCCCCATGTATTATTTATTTTATTCATTATTACAGAGTTCCAGACTGAACGGGATGCCGCTCAGGATATTAATCAAGTTTAATGACGATAAAGTGTTTTAATAACGTGCTAGCTCCCGCACTTTGTCTCCTGTCCCAGCTGCGTTTCACCTCAGCATGCGAGGACGTTTCTTCAGGTGTGACGGTCCTGCGTTTGTTCGCTGCTTCACATGAGCGACTGTTCAGTTGTCCATGTTGGATCAGTAGTTCAAATAAAAAGTGACAGCCCTGCTCCGCCTGTAGGAGGCAACATCTGCAGGTTGAAGACTGCTGCAATGAAAATGATCTGTTTGGCCGGAGGGTGACTGGATATATTTGGGCTGGAACCAACACTTTCATTATTTATTAGTCTGCCAATTATTCTAATCGATGAATAGTTTGGTCTATAATGGATCAAACAGAGCAAAACATTTCTCAGAGCCCAATGTGACGTTTTCAAATTACTTTTTTATGTCCGACCAACAGTCTAAAACCCAAAGATCACAAATTTAAAACAATGTAACTGAAGGAAAAGCAGCAAATCTTCACATCTGAGAAACTGGAACCACAGAATTTTTGGCAGTTTTGCTTGAAAATGATTTAATCTTCTACGAGTCCTGTTTAAATGTGAACTCTCTCAACAAACAATCAAACAAAAAAGACAAGGTTGACAGAAGCCTAAAGCATGACCTGTAGCAGGATAAAGATGACTGTAGGTCTGAAATGATCACCAATTAATCGACAAAACTATTTTTATATGTATACAAGTTAATTATGAAGGAAATATCAAACATTCACTGCTTCTCCAACGTGAGGATTTGCTGTTTTTCTCTTCTGTATTTTGAACTGTTGGTCGGACAAAACAAGACATTTGAATTCATGTATTTGACAGATGAATCGATAAAGAAAGTGAATGTTAGCTGCAGCCCTGCTGTAGGTGACCGGATATTAAACAGCAGCTGAACCTCCTGCAGCTCGATCGGACAGAACGTGGTTAATATTAATATTTAGATGCAACAAGAATCAGCTGTCTGACCTTCAACAGCAGAGGTCACCTGACCAGAAACACACCTCGCTGTCACTTAGAGCTTCACAACTATAAACACCAACACAATCCTACAAGCAGCACATCCATTTAATGCTATCTTATATACTTCACTGCATTTCAGACGGGAATACTGCATTGTTGACATTTATCTGACAGCTGAAATCACTTCACAGGTAAAGATTTTACACACAAGACACAAGATCAGCTGACGTTAACATGCTTCATTGTTATAGATTTGAGTACAGCAGCACATGAAGTAGTTAGAATGAGCTCAATCTTTACATTAATTCAATGACCTGTCCTGGACGGATTCTGTGTCATAACCCCAAAGCAGAAATCCAAACTAACTGGGACCCAGTGTCAGGGTTCGTACAGCTTTTTAAGAGTAAAATTCAAGCACTTTTCAAGCACATTCAAGGTACCTAAACCAAAAATGTCCAGACTCTCGAAGCCTCTATCATCACATCTAAATAGTTACCATAAATGTCAGGAGACAACAAACAAATATGACGACGGGATCGTTTCATTTCAGATATTAAAAGATGTTTGGTTTCCATGAGTGATTGTGTCGATCAAACACAAGCATATTCCTAACCTTGAAAACATAACGGTTAAAATTAAGCATTTTCCAAACTTTCAAGACTTCAAAAAACTTGCTCCATGTTGACCAACTCCAACATTTAAATGATGCTGACACGTGAATGCATCTGTATGAATCCAATAATATAAATAAAACACTCTGAAAGGAGCCATTCTGCACAAAGAGGAGATTTACTATTTTGATGCTAATACTTTTTTTACTTCAGTGAGATTTTGAATGCAGGACTTTTACTTGTAACAGAGTATTTCTACGCTACTTTTACTTAAGAATCTGAATACTTCATCCACCAAACCTCACAGTATTTTCAAACCAAAAAAACAAACACCTGAAGCTTCAAACTGCATCAGACTTCCTGAGAAAAATCACAGAAACCTGAACACTCTCTCTCTGTCTGTGCCCTCCTTTCTCCTCTATGCTCGCTCTCCCCTGTTAATACACACCATGAATATTACATTCATGAAAATAAGATGCAGTGCTCTCTCTCTCTCTCCGGCTCACACTCACTCTGAAGGTCTCTCGTCCAAAGCAACCTGCAGCGATCGACTGAATGAATCCATCTGGAGATCATTTTCAACACTACACACACACACACACACACACACACACACACACACACACACACACGCATGCTCACACTCACACACACGCACATGCATGCTCACACACACACACACACACACACACACACACACACACAGCTGGCTTTGGTCATACACAACCAGCTCTCTCTCTCTTTTCAATGTCAGCAGTTTTCACCAAATGACGCTCGACCAGCAACAAACACACACACACACACACACACACACGTATGTTACACACATGCAAACATGCTTAACCCTCCATCACACACACATCCACTCTCTCTCTCTCTCTCCCCCAGTGTTTCTCTGTGTCGCTCTACCTTTGTTCACCCTGCGCAGAATCTGGCAGCGACATTTAAACGACACGGCGATCATGGTGAAGCCGAGCCGAGCGTCGCCTCCCCCCCCAGCGCCATGCAGATGCAGCCGCCACAAACTACACCTCTTCCTCCTCCTTCTCCTCCTCCTTCTCCTCCTCCTCCTCCTCTTCCTCTGTGAGCGACTGTGTGACGGACGACCTCCTCAAACAGAAACCATCATGGAGACGCTTCCCGAGGCTCGGCAGACGAGAGAGAGGGAGCGCTGCAGATGTGAAGCTCCTCCATGAAATGAGGCAGCGGAGGAGGGAGGTGGGGAGGGAGGCAGGAAGGGGGGAGGGGGGGAGGGGGGAGGCAGAGTCTGCGCAGATGGGAGGATGTAGAGGAGGAGGAGGAGGGGGATGATGGAGGGATGATGGAGAGGCAGAGGGAGGAGGGAGGCTGCTGTATCTCTCAGCTGGTTTGTAATGTCTTTCTGTGCAGCTGGATGGAAGGATGAAGGAAACGAGCATGAAGGAAGGAAGGAAGGAAGGAAGGAAGGAAGAGGAGATAAATGGAATGATAATGCAATACATAAAAGGATGAATGTAAGGAATAAATGGCGGTAAAAAAAAAGGAGTAAAGGGATTATTCAGGGATGGAGAAAAGAAGCAAAAAGAGTGGAGGAAAGAAATATGAAAGGAAGAAAATGAAAGGAAAAGGAAGGAGGGAATGAATGAATGAAAGGAGGAAAGGAAGGAAGGAAGGATGGAGGGAAGGAAGGAAGGAAGGGAGAAAGGATGGAGGGAATGGAGGAAAGAGGCAAAGGAAGGAAGGAATATGAAAGGAAGGATGTAGGGAAGAAATTCATAAAGGAATAAAGGAAGGAAAGAAGGAAAAAGAAAATGACAGAAGGAAAGGAGAAAGGATGATATGAAGGAAGGATGGAAGGAAACAGCATCCCATAATCTGTTCATATCTGCCACAATAATATACAAGTACTACTGCCTTACAACCAGAGTACACAGTACATGTGCTACTAGAGTACTGATACCCGTTCAAAGAAGTAGGAGAACTCGTGATATATCCTGACGTTCCTGCCTGATAAACACTTGTGTGTTTCCTCACCACCAGTTTGTAACGCAGGATAGTTATACATTTCTCCCAGTCCAAAATGAGGTAACCCCGATGACATCACTATGACATCATCAGGGGGGCGAGTAATATTACCTTTTACTGCTAAAGTAAAGGTATGCTTTTAAGGGTACTTGTTAAATATTACAGTAGTTGCAGTAACAGTGCACAAGGGGACTGCTAGTGTTTCAGCCAGAATACTAATAAATAAATACTGTACCACCAGAGTATTATGATTAATATGTAATTAGTTTTTTGTAACAAGTACTAGCTGGTATTATCATGTTAACAATATATCAGTTTTGGTGTATAAGTCAGTAGATAAAAATGTTTGTTTATGTTACGTGTTTGTGTAAAAAAAGACAAATATCACCCAATATATTGATACTGTCAATATCAGTATTGGCTTCAGAAATCAAGTACTGGTTGGGTTGTTATCAAATACAATATTTTAAATTAGTTCTTTGATGGTTTAATTAATACTAGTATGGAGTCTTCACTGTTCCCAGTGGTTTCAGCAGCAAGTACTACTATACTGTGTACTAGCATATGATACTGGTACAATGAAATAGGAACACATTTAAGCATAGTACTACTAGTAAAAACATAGTGCTAGCTTGAGTTGAAATTATTTTGTTACTACATTTTGAATGACTACCAGCATGTTATACAGACTAATACAAAGTGTGTTTTTATGAGTAGTAGTATTTTGTTTTAAAGTGCACTACTACATTTTAGTCAACCTGACTTGGTTGTAATACAGTGTTAGCACAAGTATGTGTACTAATATTTGTTCACTGTTTTTAGGGATTTGTTTTCCTGACAGTGTATGGACCAATAAGAAAGCAGCTGTTCTGTTCTCTGTGATGTCATTGGCTGGAGGGCATGTCCTCGTGCAGCAGGTAGTGAAGTGGTCAGATAATGTGGGTCAGTGTCCCAGCAGCAGATTACACCGGATTAGAGTCAGAGCGTGTGTGTGTGTGTGTGTATTAAAGGTATTAACGGTGATATTACTATAACTGCAGCAAAATGCAGGTCAACATGCTGAGATCATATTAAACACAGCTCTCTCTCTCTCTCTGTCTCTCTTTGTCTCTGTCAGTGTCTCTCGACCACTCTCCACTCTAAACTCTCATCACACTGAGATGATAATAATAATAATAATAATAATGCTAATAATAATAATTTGTTATTATATAAGTGAGATTTGGTTCAGTGTTTCTGTGCCGACTGATCTGAACTGAGGTGTTCTGGTCTGTTCTGATCTGTGCTGCCCCCTGCTGGTCACACAGGTTATCAGCTGCACTCTGAGCCTATCACGCCCCCTGCTGGAGACAATGTGGCAGCACAGCAGGGAAACAGTATGGCAGTATCCTGTACTTATACTTTACTACTATACTTATCTCTAAGTACTGTTACATCATCTGTTGTACTGTTACTTCATCATCTCTCTGATGAAGTACTGGGAGAAAAGCAAGTTTAGGGGGAGATATGAACCACCAGCCCACTCATAACTGACAGCAGCAAACTTAACACAGCTGGAACCAACAGAACCAGGTAGAACCAGAAAAAACAGAACCAGACAAAACCAGCGAGAGCCAGAGAAACCAGAACCAGCCAAAACCATGTAGAACCAGAAAAAACAGTATCAGCCAAAACCAGCAAGAACCAGAGAAACCAGAACCATCTAGAACCAAAGAAACCAGAACCAGCCAAAAGCATCCAGAACCAGAGAAACCAGAACCATCCAGAACCAGAGAAACCAGAACCAGCCAAAAGCATCCAGAACCAGAGAAACCAGAACCAGCCAAAACCAACAAGAACCCCAGAAATCAGAACCAGCTAAAACCACGTAGTACCAAAGAACCCAAATTAAAACATGAACCCGTTATAGTATTTCTGTGTATTGATGTTTGACTTTCTATGAGTTCATATTTTCAGATAAAATAATATGTTCATAGTTTTTCTTTCTGTTGTCACATCCGGCTACCTGGATAAACAAATACTACTTGGGAAATGTGTTACCAAACAGAATATTTTATCATCCAGACAGTTAGAAGAGTCTCTGAGGGACTGTGGAAACTCCTTCAGAACACCTGTAAGTGTCACAGGTGAGTGTTGGTGTTGAACGACCTTTAAGGGTTTTCAAACATCGCAGGTACTTTAATGTAAAGGTGACACCAACTGGAGCTAACCTAAAGTCAGGGCAAGATCCACAGCAGGTGTAATTAAATTACAATACTACATTCACAGTGAGTAAATACTGTAAATACTTGTACTTCTACTACTGCTCTGCCACTTCCTGTTTACAGTCACAGAGGTCCAACAGTCGTCCCTGTATGCACATCAGACGTAATGATACAGTATAATGAGCTGATGAAGCCCATCCTACTGCTGTCAAATCAACCAGGCGCCCCCACCTCCACCCCCACCCCAACACACACACACACACACACACACACAACGGCTGCAGCTGTTACCATGGAAACAAGCTGATGAATAATTGAGGGAAGAGAGCGACCCCGCACCGTACAAAGTGATTTTGAGAGATGAAAGAAGTGTTCACACACATGCACACACTGATGCAAACACACACACACACACACACACACACACACATTACAGGTTATCATAACAGCCTGCAGCATTTCTAAAATAATCAAATCAAAGTATAACACTGACTGTGTGTGTGTGTCTGCCTGTGTGTGTGTGTATGTGTGTGCATGTCAACACCCACCGCCCAAAGTTAAACACATGGGTTTGAGTCACCATGACATCTCCTTATGTAAGTACACACACACACACACACACACACACACACACAGTCAGAGTGCTAATAACACTGTTCCAGAGAAGGGAAGAGGAGAGGACGGATGTGTAAACCTTTAATTAGTGCTAACAGTCGCAGTCAGACTGACAAGTCTACATGTGTGTGAGGAACAGATGGGACCAACTGACAGCACTGTAATCAACAGACCAATAATAACACCTCCAATCATCACATCAGCTGTACTCAGACTCAGCTGCTCTTTGAGACACCTCACCGTCTCTATAAAACCTCTCTTAAAGCTTCTGTTATTCTATATGTTCCTTATTGTTAACAAATCCCATGTCAGTCCGTCTCTCAGTCCTGTCTCACTTCCTGTCTGTGGCTCTCAGCTCCGAGCCCATTGGTTCCTACTGAAGACGTAAATCTTTAAAAACACCTCACAGATAGGTAGTTTCAGGAGGAAATAGTGCATTTGTTGGGGACTAACAAGAAGTTCTCAGAGTTTAAAGAGACAACATTTTGATTTAAAGACGCCCTGATGTGGAGTTTATTCTTTTAAAACAAACAATAGTTATGTTTATGTTCAGTGTTTTACGTGCATCTTTGAGCTCCAAGAAACGTGTTGAATGCATTTTATTCCTCATAAAACATTTGCAAAGATGAGTTTTAAAGTACTTTAAATACAGCATTGTTTACATCCATGGTTACTAGCTAGCAGTCGTCTTCTTGCTGCATATCTGGAACAGTGTGACACCATTGGCAACCATTTTCTTCATTGATTAATTTGCTGATTATTGCCTTGATACAAAGGCCCATTGCAATGTCCCAAAGTCCAAAGCGATGGTCTTCAAATGTCTTGTGTTGTCCAAAGATATTCAGTTTACCATATTCAGATAAATCAAACAAAAAAAAAAGCTAATTCTCGCATTTGAGAAGGTGGAACCAGAGTGTTTGGCATTTTTAACTGAAAAACTAGAAAAGACGCAGGTTAATTTCCTGTCGGAGAACTTATCGGTTTAAACTGTTTCGGCTCTTGTTGACATGCAATGTTAGCGTTAATCTCAAAGTACAAGAATGCAGTCAATAGTTTCAGAGGTTTCCTGTTGTGAGTTGAAGTGTTGGACAAGTAATTTTGTGTTGTTGTGAATTCCACTGATTGCTTAAATTAGGGACACCAGACTAAGTGGTCACCTGTGATGTTGAAGATGTATCACCTGGAGAATTGTGTCATTTCGTACGGATAATGACTTGATGCCATGTCATGAAATAACCACTCAAAGTGCCATCTTAGCATGAGTTTGTCCTTTAGTGTTCGTGAACCTTTACTGTTGGACACAAGTAGAAACTTTGACCTGTTGGTGGCGCTGGATGAAAAGTCATTGGATCACCAGAGTTTCATCCTCTTTGGGTCTGTACAAACTTTCATGGCAATCCATCTGGTAGATGTCAAGATTTTTCACTCTGAACCAAAGTGTTGGACCAACAGACGGATCAACTGATGGACTGACAAGAGCCAATCTGCTAATGTGCTGAAACACTTGGGTTGGACTCTATGGACTCTGTCACCTTCAAACCAGGAGGACTACAGGAGAAAAATAAGATCCACAACATCGCAGAAAATAAGCTCTGTGGCAAACAAGTTTATGATACTTACACATTTTGTTCAGCAAGATCATCTTCACAAATGAACACCACTTTTATGATTTATGAGTAAGTAAAAAGCTAACGTTAGGCTATAAACCAGCTACACCACGGTCACATGACTTCAGCGTCTCCACCACTGAGCTTCCAGCGCTGACCTCTTCTACAAAAGCCTTTGGGAAAGTTTGAGTTAGAACAGTTTGCAGTATAAACCCAACGAGGCTGTAAAGGCGGACGAGTGAGTAGATGAGTTTCTGTGTTCGGCGTGATGACGTTTAATGTCCCCGACAACCTCTGTAGTCTCATTTAGACACTTGTTAGCAACCGCCTTTTTTAAGACACGGAAAAGCTTCAAAACTCACCAGTGGAGTATTTACTGACGGATTTTATGTCGCAGAACAAAACGCTTGGAAGGAAGAGCTAACATGCTAACTCATTTCAGGGTTTTAGGACTCAGTCCTGCAGAGCTCTATTGAACCTGTGACTTCACAGGGTTGAGGTCTCCAGGGGGGACAAGTGACTGTGCATCATGAACAGTAACATACCTGCAACATGTTCAGGCCCTGAGGCACTCAACTTTCATCAAAAGATATACAGGAAAATGTTATTATGCAATATGTAAACCAGCCAAGTATTAAGTATTAAGCCTGAAACTAAAGACGTTCCTTCAAAAATCTTTACTGAAACTTGTAGGTTATACTGTTGACTAATAATCAACAACAAACAGGACAGAAAACAACCTTTTAGATGCAGGTCTGGATCCATTAGTGTCCCTGTATGGCCATCTCTACAGCACTTTTTCTGCATCGTAAGGTTGAATTCTTTGGTTTAGGAGGAATTAGTGCAGAAAAAAGAAAGAAGTTGTTCTTTAATTTAGGAGAATTAATTAAACATCATATCGAAATAATGAGGGGAAAGTGCTCTGAATCCCGAGACGCCTACAGATTAATTAAGGTGAACTTGTGCAGATTTCTGCTCTACTTTTTCTCCCTGGTTGTGTGTGTTCAGATAACACAGCAGGGAAGAACGCCGCCTCCAGACACATATCAAATCCCAGCAAACGGGAAAGTGGGAAAACGTGGGACTGAATGCCGACAGAGTCTGACACATTCTCACATGGTGACTATTAAAAAACAGGTAGGTGTGGTGTCTGCAGCCAAAAACACATGAAAATAAAGATGTTTTTTGCTTCTAACATATTTAGTTTTCTTTACTGATTCAGTTTTACCAGAATCAGAATGAGGATTTGATATAAAAACCCACACAGAGACAAACAAAATGCTGAATCAGACAGCCAACCCTCCCTTCAGCTGCCCGTTTTCCTCTTTAATCTCCATCATGTTGAACACAGGACCAGTTATGCTAATGAAGTCCTTATTTAAAGCATTAATTAGCAAATTTTTCTATGTCAACAAGCTTCACATAACACATGACTGCTGAGAGCTGCACTAGTTTGAACTCTGTATAACAGTCAACATCATTTCACCTCATTTATGTGCAAATTTATGCATCATAATGTTTCGACACATAATGAGATCATCAGGCAGGCAGAGAGGCAGCTGTCTGGCTATAAAGGATGTAGAGCCGCCTACAGGTGAGATGCAGCTGACATCACTGATGGAGGCATGGCCAGAGGCGTCAGAGTGACACCTTTGACCTATGACCTGTCACTGATAGACCTGAACCAGGCAACGCCAGGTTATAGTGCTTACAAATACTCTACCAGATCATATTTATGATCTGAATTGCAACTCTGTTCATTTTCAAATCATCAATAGTTTGTTGGAGGGACATTTGGAGTCACTTTACCAAAAGTAGGGAGTGGTGGAGGTTAATTTCAGTTTATTACAACTTTGATCATATTTTTTGTAGTTTTGGGGTCAAGGAACCAGCGGCGGAGGAAGTACTCAGATCATTTACTTAAGTAAAAGTAGCAATACCACTATGTAAAAATACTCATAAAGTATTATCAGCAAAATGTATTTTAAGTATCAAAAGTAAAAGCACTCGTTGGGCAGAATTCAGAGTGTTATGATATATACATATATCATTTTATTTCAAGCATTAACACACACTTCTTTTTACCGACGTCACTCTGTTCCCACATCTCAGTTATTAACGTGGTCTCTATAATGTTATTATTACTACTATAACCCAAAACTCTTACTTACTTTAAAGAGGAACTCCACTGATTTTGTTTCCAGGTGTTGTGGAGTTCTACTGCATGTGTTTTAAAGTAGTATGAAGCCTTCAGTGTCTCAGAGGGAGCTGTGTGGAGTCTGATAAACGTCCTCGAGTGATGTCACTTGAGTCAGCGTCAGTTGGGGCTGAAGATGAAAACAGTCTGTTGGTGTGGAGTTAGAGAGAAGTGAGCTGACCAGACCTCTGCAGCCCGCTGCTCATCTCTGCTGCAGGCTCCAGGCTACGTTAGCCGCTACTAGCATAACACACCTGAATCTCTGACTGAACTGTAGGTGGTAGAGTTGCATTGTGGGTAATGTAGGCACCAGGTTTTGACAAGGAAGAATGTGTGGAATAAAAAAGACGATATCTCTGGTTCCGCTGCATCAAATTTGATTCTTTTTGTTTTAAACTGTCCATCATGAGTCCGACTGTGTTACAGGAATGAAATGATAAATCTGTAGAGAACTCTTTTAAATGATTATTATTATGACCCACAAGTGGAAACCAACTAGGTTAAACAGGCCAGACCAGGCTAAATAAATGCCTGCAAAAAGAGAAACAAAGGAATAAAAATCACACTGAACAAGGTCTGAGGAGAGAGAGAGAGAGTGTGTGTGTGTGTGTGTGTGTGTGTGTGTGTTAGCCAGTCAACCAACCTTAAATTGCCTTCATATAGAATCACACGCTGTGCTAAACACACACACACACACACTGCTAGCTAGCTGGTAGCTGCAAGAAATGTCTCCTGGCAGTTCAGCTACACACACACACACACACACACACACACACACACACAAAGACAAACAAAGGAATATTCCAGTAATTTCTCACATAGGAATAATAAAGTTCAGTGTCAGTTATTAGCAGCTAAACACACA
This sequence comes from Macquaria ambigua, assembly GCA_008360985.2. Classification (NCBI taxonomy): domain Eukaryota; kingdom Metazoa; phylum Chordata; class Actinopteri; order Centrarchiformes; family Percichthyidae; genus Macquaria; species Macquaria ambigua. The sequence continues at coordinate 70,248 of VMKM01001870.1, forward strand.
TCCACACACACAAACATGCTGTTTTAAATAAACAATGTGACACACAGGTGTTGGATTTACAATACTTGTAGATTTTTGAGATTTTCCTCACAGCCAAGTAGCCAAATTTCTCCACAAATATTGAGTGTCTGCAGTTAATCTGCTGGTCCAGTTTATTCAGGAACATCTGAGACAACGAGGCCGGGTACCAAAGTGAATCCTTTATCGTGTGCTCACAGCTTGGAGCACTCCCAAACACTTTAATCAGAGTAAACTGTTCAGTGGACGGCGAGTTCAAGTCCTGTTGGAGATTTCTCTGCAGGGAGACAGATGGAGACGGGTGAGCTGTGAACCAGGGTTCACCCACAAAAACTGAAATATTTCAGAATTTAGCTGAGGAGACGTCTGAGTGTAAACTCAGCAGAAAATAAAACAAGTAGAGGAGGAATTTATACATTCAGCTGTGAGGAAATACACGCAAATAAATACTAATAAACACAATTTGAACACATTAAACCACAGTGCGACGTCTCTGTAAAAGTGTCTTTGCGCTTATTCGGTCATCTTCCACTATTTTCAGACATTTTGTTGACCACACAATTAATCGATAAATTAAGAAAATAATCGGCACAATAATCAATAATCAAAATGATCATTAGTTGCAAAGGATATGTTTACAAATTATACCTTATTATTAAAATAATGTGAGTTTTCCTTTTAATTAGGAATTAATAACATTTTACACAACATTTTATTTTTTGGTGATTTCTGGAACTATTCTGGTTAATTAGATGATGCAGAGCATGTAGGAAGTATTTATAGACTCTCTTAAACATTCGACTGTGGACTGTTTCATTAGTGGAGAAGCTGAGTGGCTCGTTTCAGTGGCCAGGTTTAAAAGGCAGACCACCACCATCAGCACAAGCAAGTCAGAAGTACAAGACATAACATGTTGAGAAGAGAAGCTAACAGCAGGGGAAGGTAAAGGCTCTGCAGAGCACTCTGGATAAATTCTATTCTTTCTGGCTAAATCTCCTCTCAGCTTGGCAGCCATATTACAGAGTTGCAGAGTTTTGGGCCTGATTGCATCAACAAAGCAAACTCTGGATGGAGTCTAATCCATAGCAGGGGCCACTGAGGCTCATGGGTATTGTAGTATTTAGAGCTAGTTCACAGACAAAGCTGAGAGAAAGATGTGATCTGTCAGAAAGGAAGGTGATGTATGCTTCAGTTAACCTGCAGCTTCCTGGTGGCCAATCAGAATAAAAAGGCCTCATGTAACCACCTCAATCAGAAGAGACTGACCCCATCCTTGTAAACCTTTGATACAATAGGAAAACATTAGCGCCTAATAACCATGTAAACGCTTAACGATCATTTCTCTCTGGTTGGAATAAATCTATTCTGTCTGCGCATGTTTGTCCCACGTGGGGGATAATCAGGTGAACGAGTTTCCAGGAGGGACAGAAACATGGCTGATACAACTTAAAAGATTTAAGGATTGTTGAACGCCTCGATGGTCGAAAGGCTCCAAACAACGAGTATATATAGTATATATTTCTGGCAGATGTAAACAGTAAAATTGGAATCTCTAATCAGAATGATTTCAGTGGGTTGAAGAAATGTTGTCCATGTAACTGCAGATAATCAAAACACCCCTGGTTCTGTTGTAAATCCCCATCAGTCTTCCCTCATCTCCTATCAGCTCTCTACTGTCTAATAAAGAGAAAATAAATAGATAAAGGATGTTAAAGAACCTGAAGAGAACCAGAATCAAACCCAGAATCTACAACACAGCAGAAAAACAAGAAGAAAGAAACATTCAAAACAGAATCCAACATCCGGAACAGAGACCAGCAGTTGAATCTAGAAACCGAAACACAGACAAAACAATCTCCTGTCAAGGTCCACTTACACACACACATTCCAGAGCTTTCAACCATATCACACAATCACCAGTCATTGATGAAAACAACATGGAGCTAGTGATGAGTCCAGGTGATCAATACAAACTTTAAACGAACTTCAAATCAGCACAGACTCCAGTGGGCAACACGTGTGTCCAACTGCCCACTCATGAAAACATTGATCACTTCTTCTGATGTGAGCAGAGGTGCTATTTGTTTCAGGTAAGGTGTGGCGGGAAACCCTGATCTGGGTCATAAAAAGATAATTAATTTTTAATATCAATTAAAGATCAGGTTTGCTTTTTAATTGAAGTGAACCTGACAGAGCCTGCAACAAAAGGCCTCGTTTGTACAGCTGCACTTTTATTTTTTACTTTAGTTTTTGTTTTGCAGTCAGTGTGAAAGGGTACCTCTTGTAAATGCTGTGCACACAGAAATCCTAGTTTGTTGCTTACGTTCAGTACTTTAGAGTTTTTGATACTTGGTGTTACAGACACATTTTGTTCGGTACCAAAAAAGTAATGAGGTCCAAGACAGAGCCCCTAGACCAGAACCTGGAACAAAACCAGAAACTGTGACAGAGCTAAAGACAGATTTCTCAACCAGAATCTAAAGCAACAGTCAGATCAGTATGTGGACTGAAATTCATCTTTAATATCAGTTAAAGATCAAGTTTGCTTTTTAATTAAAGTGAACCTGACGGAGCCCGTGGCAAAAGGCCTGTTTGTACAGCTGCACTTTAATAAATGTAATAAATACAGACGTGTGAACAATATTAAGCCTCTGAGTGTGCGGCAATCTACTTTAGTTTTTGTTGCTGTCAGACTGTGAGAGGGTGTTTCAGACACATTGTGTTCTGTACCAAAAGAATAATGAGGTCCGAGACGGAGCCCCTAGACTAGAACCTGGAACAAAACTAGAACAAAAGATCAGGAGCAGAATCAAAACCAAAAGTGTGACAGGATTGGACAGATTTCTCAACCAGAATCCAAAGCAGCAGTCAGACCAGAATGTGGACTGAAACAACACAGCAAGTTACACCTGGAACTAGTGTGTGTGTGTGTGTGTGTGTGTGTGTGTTTTTGTGTGTGTGTGTGTGTGTGTGTGTCTGTGTTGCCCACATTGTCAACATTCCTTTCCACAGTCAACACTTCCTCCCTTGTTATTACCCACAAACCACCTGGCCCCCCGTCACCTGGATACCTGAGTGTGTGTGTGTGTGTGTGTGTGTGTGTGTGTGTGTGTGTACTGTAACTGAGCAGCGCTTCGCTAACGACCTTCATCTATAATACAAGACCTTACACACACACACAGTCTCAGGGATACTTCATAATCTGTTGATAAGCTCGTCTCTCGCTCTCTACACTGATCTCTCTACCTCGCTCGCTCTTCCAGCCAGACAATAAAACAAAGCCCCTCTCTCTCTCTCTCTCTCTCTGTGTGTTTCTCTGTGGGACTCACTCACTCAGTAGGTGTGTGCTGTACTTGCTGGTGTAGTAGTAAACGTCTTCGTAGCCTTCCTGGTAATCGTCATCCGCCCGGTACCTCCTCCCTCGCCTCCTCCTGCCCAGCAGGCGCAGCAGTGCCAGGAACCGCTCCATCAACACCCCCACCACACACCGGGTCCGAACTGGGCCGGGCCGAGCCGGGCCAAACCGGGGGGGCCAGGCTAAGCTACAAGCTTACAACAAGGCTAATAACGACGAGAGCTAACGGAAAGCGTTATTCCACAGAGAGAGAGAGTGAGATCAGGTTTCCTCCTCGCTTGCTCGCTCCTGCACACACACGAACACCTCTGGATCTCACGCACACACATTGGCTAGCTTGTAACACACACACAAACGCACACACACTCAGTCACTCACATGCTCTTTGTATTCTCTGCTCTATCTGCAGCCTCCCTCTCCTCCTCTGTTCCCGTCTTCTTTCGGCTGTTGGTGCATCTAGCCGGGCTCAGCCAATCACAGGGCTCACAGCTCACACACACACACACACACACACACACACACACACACACACACACACACACACACTTGCACACCACTCCTCCATCTCAGCACTCCGTTGTGTGTGAATGTGTGTGTGTGTGTGTGTGCGCACGCTGTAAATGTGCACTTGAAGAGTCAGCAGAGAGAAGAGACGAGCTTTGTTTCCTTCATTAGCTCCTTCCATCCTTTGTTGCATCCTTTGTTATTTTTCCATCCTTCCTTTGTCCCACTGCTTCCTCTTTCCTTTCCTTCCATCCTTCCTTCCTTCCTTTTTTTCTCTATCCATATTTTCTGTATTTCCTGTCCTACCTTCCTCTCCTCCTCCTCCTCATTCACACACACTTCATTCCAGTGAGGGGGAGGGGAGCTTTTCAGGCATGGAATCTGTGTGTGTGTGTGTGTGTGTGTGTGTGTGTGTGTGTGTGTGAATTCCAGAGAGTGGTCTGTAATTGAACACTGGGAGGGAGATGAAACAAGGAGAGGAGAGGAGAGGAGAGGGAACTAGGAAAGGAGAGGAAACAAGGAGGAAGAGAGAGGAGAATAAAGAGGAAACAAGGAGAGGAGAGGAGAGGAAATAAGGAGAGGAGGATGAAAGGAAAATGAGTGGAGGTTAAACTAAGAGAGGAGAGGACACAAGGAGAGAAGGATAAAAGGAAATGTGATTAAAGGAACTAGGAAATGAGAAAAGGATGAGAGGAGAGGGGAAGAGAGGAAAGGAAATTAGGAGAGGAGAAAAACTAGGAGGAGAGAGCAGAGGAGGGGAAACTAGGAAAGGAGAGGAAACAGGGAGAGAAGGATGAAAGGAAAAGTGAGGAAAAGAAACTAGGAAAAGAGAAAAACTAGGAGGAGAGGGAGGAAAAGAAAGGGAGAAGAGGAAACAAGGAGAGGGAAAAAGGAGAGGAGGATGAAAGGAAAGAGAGGAAAGGAGAGGTAACAAGGAGAAGAGAAGGAGAGGAGCGAGGAATCACAGGTGTATCCTAAGCCCTACCAACACCTCTACAGTCAGGATCTGCTCAGTGATTGGTCAGCTGATCTGATGGGACAGTAAAAAGGAACAGCTGCGTTACTGTAACATTAATATTACTGTGTTACATTATCTGGGAGAAACCACAGAAACAGGCAGGTGAGCACGGCCATATTCATTAAAAACTAATGCAAGCTAACATAGGCTAACGTAAGCTAAGTAGAGTTTACGGCAGAGTGTGTGTGTGTGTGATTAAGTCTGGGTATAAACAAGTAAACAGTGCCCTTTCCATGCACTAACCTCGCGATAGATGACACCAACACCTGTAACCATGGTAACTGTACACAACAAAGATGGCGACAGCTGTAGCCTCAGAATGCTAAGAAGACAAAGTAACACTAATCAAATGAATCAAATGGGACTAAATCTAATATACATTTTTATTAAAAGACTGAATCAGGAGCCAAAATGAACGCTGCTCTCGAGCTTCTTTCTCCAGCTGTTCCTGGGGGATCCCGAGGCGCTCCCAGACCAGATGGGAAATATAATCCCTCCAGGTGCTCGGGTCTGCCTCAGGATCTCCTCCCAGAGTCCAGAGAGCACTCACAGGTAGTCGTTACCCTGCCCATAAACATGGTTCATCAAGGCCTGAACTGTTTAAGGTGGTAAATTAGGATGCAGAGTATTAAACAATGCTGGAGAGTAAGTGACGCTCTCCAGTCTGACTCAGTGGACGTGACGTGCTGAGATAAACCTGTCCCACTGAGGGATTACTGCATCCTCCTTCTTTCCCACTTGCCAGTTTCAGGCTAACATGCTACATGCTAATAATGGAAAGCCATCAATAACATTATAAACAAGACGGAAACACCTGCACATATTTGCACTTTACTACTTCTAATACAGCCACAATTACCATATTTATCTTTGATCTATTACTGTGTGTAAAGACAAACTGTCACTGCGTTGTGATTGGGAATGCAACAATCCCACTTTTTCTCTTCCGATACGTTAACATTATTTTTTGGGTTTGTGACAGTTTTGATTATTTTGTTCTAGATGGTTTATAAAGTTGTGTTCTTGAAATGTTCTAATGACAGTGACTAAGGAACTAGAGCTACAACAATTAATCGATTAATTGTTTCAGTCATTTTTAATGCAAAAATGCCAGACATTTGCTGGCTCCAGCTTCTCATATATGAAGATTTGCTGCTTGTCTTTGTGATATATGACAATAAATAAATATATATTGGTTTTGGACGGTTGCTCAAACAAAACAAGCAGTTTCAGGACGTCACTTAGGGCTCTGAGAAGTTCCAATAAGGCGTTTTTCACAACTTTTCTAAAGATTTAAGATAAAATAAAGCTGTGGTAAAGGTCACAAAGCACAGGAGAGTTCAGTAAAGAAAGGATCGGCATTGATTGGGTTAATTCTAGCCGATACCGCTTTCCCACATTGTATATGTTCTGCATTTCCCCCTTCTTTCTCCCAATCCATTTGGGCTCCATTGGCAGCCCATCCAGGAAGGTCCCACATGGGCATGTTGGCTGAGGAAATGAGACATAGACAGTCTGGGGAGAGCAGACTGTGATCACAACATTATAATCATGCACACAGGAAGATGAACAACCCGGTTACTGTATGCTTCATCCCAAATATAATCAAAGACTCCATGAAGCTAGAAACAGGGTCAGTCTGTCAGACGTTCGCCAACATTTTAAATATCAAAACAGTGCAGCAGGTGCTTTCACACAGTTCATTTGGGCTTCCGGTGTAAAAGCTGTTAATCGAACTCTGGTGGACCAAACAGCCGGACTGCTGCTCAAACAACTCGGTTTGTTTCGTTTGTGGTCTGAAAGCAACAAACAGACCAACCACAGGATGTTTGTGAAAGAAGATATGTGATTTTAACATGAGTTCAAAAGCTAAATACTGTTAAATCCATCTGCTGCTCGTGAACTGTTCAGAAAACAGTCTCATAATAAGAAATCTATATAAGCAATTATAATCAAACTGTCAAAAGTCCATTAAAGAGTATGCGACATATTGATCCCACAGTAATCCCTGCTGTAATATTGCTGTTCAAGACGCCTGTTTTTGGTCCTGTCTCTACCTGTTAGTCATTATTGATAACATGCGGCCGATTTGCTGTCTAATACCACTAATAATGCTCATAATCAGTTATTTCTTCGTGAGCTCTTTGTGACACCAGAGAAAATAAATCTACGAATTATTAAATATTTGCTGCCAGTCGCCAGAATTTGAGTTACCTCACCTGTCATTATAACTTTATTACTTTTACATACTTTTTACAGCTTTTGGTTTGTTTGTAAAAAGTCAAACTAAAAAGGCGTAAATGGATGATTTTTTCTTCTTTGGTCTAAACCAAATGAACCAAACTCCAGGTATAAAAGAGACTAAATAAACCAGCTTTGACAGAACATACAGACTCGAGTTTTATTTTGTAGTTTGGCTGACTCACAAAATAAAACAAGAAGCCTGCAAACAGCATTGATCCTGCCCTGTATTCTGTAAGGGACAGTTGGGTGCAGGGAGACAGGCAAACTGTCACATCTGAGAAGCAGGTTCCAGATCATGTTCGGGTGGAGAAAAGACCCATTTATCCATTATCCACTAATTAACTTATTCATTTATTTTCTGCTAAATAATTAATTCAATAACTAATCCCTCAGTCCTGTACTCACTGCTATTATATATTATACACATACACATATATATATATATATATATATGTGTGTGTGTGTGTGTGTGAGTGTGCGTGTCATTTCTCCATCAGCATTTTTCCATCTGTCAGCGAGGCATCGTGGGATAGAAGAGCTGTCAGGACATGACAGGGGTTAGAGGTCAACACACACACACACACACACACACACACACACACACACCAAACATAGTTTCCAGACTGTCACTGTACACCCTGCAGACCAGCTTTCAATCACTGTGTCTCTGTCAGTTTCAGAGGTCAAAGGTCAGAGTTCAGAGAGATTTACTGCGTGTGTGTTTCCTGTCTGTTGTTGGTCACATTTAATCTCACCTCAAGTACGTGTGTGTGTGTGTGTGTGTGTGTGTGTGTGTGTGTGTGTGTGTGTGTGTGTGTGTGTGTGTGTGTGTGTGTTTTGAACCAGTTTACTGCCAGTGTCCAGCTCAACTGTAGCTGTGGGAAGTCAAACAGTCACAATCAGCTGTGTGTGTGTGTGTGTGTGTTTGAACAGGTGAGCAGCTTGAATAGATGATATAAAGGCCCTTGTTCTCGTGCATCAGTGCTGCTGCAGAAATCTCTCTCCGTCACTGAGATTCCCAGGAATCTTACACCAGTGTGAACAGAAACTGTCAGATTCTTGGCTCCAGCATGTTAAATGTTAAATGTTACTGTGACTGTCTGATGTAACACAGAACCTGTTCACATGAAGACCATGTGGATGTTATCGGTCCTGTCAGTATCTTAAAGAGATGACAGATCTTTAAAAAACTGGTGGAAATTAAGACAAAAGAACAAGTGATTAGTTTTTGGATGGCGGTGCATTTTTGCTGAAACACTCCCAAACTATAAGACAGAGAAGCAAAACATTTTTTATGGATTCCTTGGTTCAAGACAAAAGATTGGCCTGAACAAAACTTAAAGCGTCTATAATTTATATTTTAATAACAATTTTTAAATCTAAGAAATCTGTAAGATTTAGTTTATATTATGTGTTTATGTTAAAAAAAAAGACTATCGACTGATATATCGTTTAAGGCTGCAACTATCAATTATTTTCAAATTGATTCATCTGCAGATTATTTTCTCAATTAATCGTTTAATCAATGAAACATCAGAAAACAGTGAACAATGCCCATCACAGTCTTCAAAATTCCTCAAAATATTCAATTAACAATGACATAAAACAGAGGAAGACAGCAAATCCTCACAGTTTATTAGAAAATAACTTTTAATCAATTATCATTAATTTTTTAACCCCAATATCAGCCTCAAATATCCAATATCAGTCAGGCTACAGACTAACATATCAATAAAATACAGTCTCATAATCAGATTTTGCTGATAGTGAAATGAAAATAGTGGACAAAATATTGGAAACTCCTTTGAATCCTTAGTTTATTATTTGTTGTGGTTCTGTTTGCATCATTACGTTACACTTTTGTGCAAAGCGACTTGGGGGTCAAGGACACTAACTTGTGGACAGGAGGAGCAGAACCGACCTTCCGTACCACCTGAGTCACAGCCGCAGTCACACATCAAGACTAAAATATGTAAAAATTGCCAATAAATCTGAGAGGAGGTAAAGTTAGATTAGCGTCGAAGTTAGCTCAGGACAGTGAGGGAGGAGTCACCACATTAGTCATGACTCCACCTCCCTCACCTGTCAGTCATAACCGAGGGCTTTAACACCCCATGAGCACGCCTCACACTGACAGAACTGACAGCCGGGCAGATGGTCGAGTCACATTTACTGACACAGGCAGAGAGAGAGAGAGAGAACAGAGAGTGTGTGTGTGCTGCTGCTAAAAATGACAAGCGTAGGTTCATTTGCATATCGCTCTCAAGCCTCTGCAGCTCTGTAACACGATTGGACGCCTCCTCGGTATGTGTGTGTGTGTGTGTTTGAGTGTGTATATGGAGCATGGAGAATCAGATTATACACACACACACACACACACACACACACACACACACTGTTTATCCTCTCTCTCCCCCTGCTGGTCGCTCAGAGGAACCGCAGTCTTCAAAGACATCGGCTGCATTGAGAACTCTGGAGAGAAAACCACAATCCAGAGGTCTGGGTCCTGCTAAGAACTACCCATAATTCACTGGGGCAGGCAGGTCAGACAGACAGTGATTGATAAAGCCTGAGGGAGAGCGAGACAGACAGAAACAAACAGAACAAAAGAGAGAGAGAGAGGAGTGAATCTATGGTCTTAATGGACTGCTGAGTGACTGACCTTGATTCCTAATGGACACACACACACACACACACACACACACACACACACACACACACACACACACACACACACACAGTGCATTGACTTCCATTCATTCCCTGAAGGCTCGGCTCAACCTGAACCTCAACCCAAGAGAGAGAAAGGACAAACAGCTGGACATCAACTGTGCTGGAGACAAACTGGAGGACACACATTTATCCTCAAAATAGACAAAACGTCTCCAGTCGACTGGTTTAGGGTCCACACACACACACACACACACACACACACACGGGTCGGTTAGTGACAGTAATTGTTCATGTTAAATAAATAATAATCCATAATACAGGGTTTCTGCAGGGTTCACCAGGTTCAATTTAAGCATTTTAAAGACATTTTTAATACCACATATAATGCAATTTAATATCTGTTTCACCATCCTACCAGCTAAATTATTAAAGTATGATTGATGAATTTATTGTCATTAATATCACATTTTTATCAGTACTTCCCAGAGATATGTCATAATAATACCCATAATATAAATGTATCATTTAATCTGTTTATTTTATTGTTTAGCCTATAAAAGGTCAAGAAAATAGTAAAAAAATGTCCATCACAGCCCAATGTTGCATCTTCATGTAGCTTATTTTGTCCAAAACTCAAATATATTCAGTATACAGCGATGTAAAACAGAGAAAAGCAGCAAATCCTCATATTTAAGACGATGAAACCAGAGATATCGTCGTTTTTTATGCCACACATTTCTCTTCCTGGTCAAAACCTGGCGCCTACATTACCCACAATGCAACTCTCCCTCTGACTGTTCAGTCAGAGATTGAGGTGTGTTATGCTAGTAGCGGCTAATGTAGCCTGCAGCCTGCAGCAGAGATGAGCAGCGGGCTGCAGAGGTCTGGTCAGATTCACAGGTCACACATTGTTTTCATCTTCTAACTTGTAGTCTTCAGCCCCAACCAACGCTGACTCGAGTGACATCACTCGAGGACATTAATCAGATGCCACACAGCTCCCTCTGAGACACTAAAGGCTTTATACTACTGTTCAGCTCTGCTCCATTTAGTTTAAAGCTCTTTTATGTAGCTGAGTGGAGCAGAAAACATTTCTAAAACAGGTGCTATTGGTTGCAGCTCTGGCACATCAGAGGACACTTCCGTCCTGAGGAGTCTTTAAGTGTCAGTGTGCAGCGCCAGCATGAATAACAATGTTAAACGTACAGTGACTGCTGCTTCCCTGTGACTCCACATGTGTGAACAGTTGGTTTAAAGGGGACTTGACCTGCGGTGCACTACTAAAACTGTGTTTCCAGTACTGCCTCTTCTACATTACTCAACCTCAGAGAGAGAAAGAGTTATCTTAAGGATGCAGCTGGCACAAACAAACACACACACACACACACACACCCCAACACGTCTGTGAGCTTCTTAAGGACGATACTGGAGAAAATAGATCAGAGAAACTAGCAGAAATACTCTCTTCTCTCTCTCTCTGCAGGGTTCAGTGTCAGACCAACTGAGACATAATGTGTGTGTGCGAGTGTGTGTGTGTGTGTGTGTGTGTGTATTAATAAGTGTAAGTGTTTTGTGTTAGTGTGTCCATGCTGGGCTTATCCAAGTAGAAAATGAGTGTATGTGTTTGATGCCAGCAGCTTGGCTATCCACCTGGACGCTGCCCAGGGCTGTGTGTGTGTGTGTGTGTGTGTGTGTGTGTGTGTGTGTGCTTCAGTTACTTTGCAGATTCAGATTATTAAAACAAAATATTATCAACAAATTAAATGTGATATATTATTATAGATTAAGCTACCCAGCAGTATATAAAGTAATTATAATGAGCTCCACCTTTACCAGCTGCAACATTAAAGTGCACATTAATGCATCAATAACCCTTTTACTTTTGATTCTTTAAGTATATTTTGATGCTAATACTTTGTACTTTTACTTGTAACAAAGTATTTCTACACTGTGGTATTAGTACTTTAACTTCAGTAAAAGATCCGAGTACTGACACCAGAAGCGTGGAGGCTGTTACAGCAGCACACAGTGATATTCAGGTGTCCACATACTTTTGGCCGAGCAGTCAGAACCGCAAGAACTAGGACTGTGTTACCTTCGTAGTACAATATTTACACAACTCACACACACTCAAAACACACACTAAATGGATAAAGTCAGAGTGATATACACAATTACACACACACACACACACAGTCAGCAGTTTGTTCCACAGTCACGGTGAGAGAGAGAGAGAGTCTCTTAAATGTGTGAGAGACGATAGTGATAATACATTAAGCTGGATGTACACACACACACACACACACACACACACACACACACACACACACACACACACACACACACAGTCAGGTCTGCTTCAGTAATCCTGAGGACAAAGATGAGCAGAGTTCTGACATCAGCACCTCTTACAGGACAGTGTGTGTGTTTCTGTGTGTGTGTGTGCCATTTTCTCTGCTTCTAAGTCAAAAAGCTTAAAACGGAGGGATGATGTCATGTCGTAACACACACACACACACACACACACACACACACACACACACAGTGACAATGTGCGTCACCATCCATTTTAAAAAACATGATTGTTTTAAATTGTTTTTTTCTTTTTACTGTGGCAAAACACTCAGTGGCCACTTTATTAGGTACACCTGCACAGTCTAATGCAACTGATGCCTATAATGTTCAGTTTTTGTAAATTAAATTACATGTTTTAGTTTGTAAATGAATTAGAAAAATTAGAACCCCCTCTGAATATAAAACACCTTTAACTATTTCATTGATTTTACACATTTCCAACCATGTCAACAATAATGATCAACTCTGTACGAGTATAATTGATGGCAGAGCTGTTTATATTGAATTGCAAGAGATTGTACAGGTGTACCTAATAAAGTGGCCACTATGTCTCACACCAAGGTCCATTTAAAAAAGGCCCATATTTACTTTAATGCAGTGTTGGAAGAAGTATTCAGACATTTTACTTCAACAAAAGTACCACAATTTCGAAATACTCCAGTAAAAGTTCTGTATCATCAGCAAAGTGTACTTTAAGTATCAAAGTAAAAGTAGAGCTAATTCTACTTATTTTATACTGTTTTATATGGTTTAATTAAATACCTTGTATTTTATATGTAGGTTTGGTTTAGTTTTGTATAACGACAGCAGGGCACATGCTAAATGTTCTTGAGCTGAAATGAGTTGATTAATTGATTAATTATTCTAAGAACATGAGTACAGGGCTGCAACTAATAATTATTTTCATTATAAATTCATCTTCTGATTTTTGTTTTTGATAAGATCAAGACTGAGACCCAAATATATTCAGTTAACTGAGATATTAAACAGAGAAAGGCAGAAAATCCTCACTTTTGTTTTTTACTATTTTTGCTTGAAAAATGACTGAAACAATTGATCGATTTTCAAAATAGCTGCCGAATACTTTTCTGTCAATCGACTAATCAATTAATTGACTAATTGTGTCAGCTCTACATGACGCAGAAGGCAACCATCCCGAACTAACAGTGTGGAAAACAGACAGACTAAAGGATTAATCGTCTAATTTACAAAATAACTAACAGACTATCCAATAAAAATTGACCCCAGCCTCTCCCTGCTCAGGAACCAGGCTGCAGCCGTCAGTTTAACACTGTGTGGATGAAGGGGGCCACGGTCCTGAGGGGTGTTTGTGGGGACATCTGTGAGAAGGACACTCCTGTCGAGCAGCAGACAGCAGAGGTCTTGGCCACAGCTCAGGGTTGCACTGTGGCCTGGAGGCAGACAGGTGCTGGTCCCTTCTGGACTTGCCAGGTAAGAGATCGGGGTCATGAACCTGACACAGTCGTCATCAGCATGCTGTAAAATCACTGCCTGTGGCATCCTCAACAGGTTTCTAAAAGGAGCGTTTGGGAGCCTGGAGTTTGGGTTAGTTAACTTACTGGAGGAGAAACTCCTCATTTGGGCAAACGATGGAGAGTTCGGGTGGAGCAGAGCAGTGAGATATCTCTCCATCACGGTACAATACACTCTACACAAAAACATAGATTGGAATACATAAAATGAGCTAGTGAGAGCCAAACTCTTGGGAAAATATGACAAATTTAACTCACACATAATTACTTTGTTTTTATTTACTTCCTCGTCCTTTAAGAGATCATGAGCTGTACATGATACGTGGCTGTACAAATATACGTTACTACAGTACTACACAGCCGTACACTGTGTCTCTTATGGTTTGTCTATCTATTATTTACCTGTTATCTATTTTTACTCCCCTGCCTTTGGTTGTCTGCTGTTTTCTTTCTTATACTGCATGTTTCACAGTGTATTTAACATTTTTATATATTGTTATTTTTCCAGCATCCCACTGTGCAGCTCTGTGGCCGCAGTTTAACTGGAAGCTGTACACCTGAGGATTATATTATTATCTCTCCATGAGCACTACAGACAGGTTCACAACACCGCACTAAATCAACACTGTTATATGTTTTATATCATCCTCCGGGAGTGAAGCTGGTTGGATTAGAAAACATTTAACATCCGCCCACTTACACTGGACTGTAGTGGGTTAAGTGAACCATGCTGTAGGGTTATGTTAAGTTATGTTAAGGGTGGTAATTGAGCTGAAACAATTAGCCAATCAACAGAAAAGTAATTGCCAAGTATTTTGATAACTGACCAATCATTTCAGTTCTTTAACCAAATACTTGCTGTTTCCAGAGTTCTTGTAAACTGAATATCTTTTGTTGGTCGAAAACAAGACATTTGAAGACATTTCATAGAGTCCCTAATCTTCATCAACAGACTGATCAATAATGAATGAATGATTATTTGTTGGACGGTCAGTCAATTTGTTGGTCCAACACTTTGGTCAAGACAGTTATTGCAATGACATTTGGTACATAAATCCTACTGACCTTGATACTAAAATGGTAACATTAAGCATGTTTAACACTAAGACAAGGCAATAAATACTTGCATGCTATGCTGAAACACAGGTGGGACTGTGAGGAATAAAGTGGGCATGGCTGCAGGAGCTAATTTGGCTAGCAGGCTAACAAAGCTTTCCACATGAGGGTAATTATTCCTAATTGTCTGATCCATTGGAATCATGTGCCTCCGAGCTTATCAATCAATTCCTTCTATCGATGCCGGCAGGTTTTTCTGACAGTTGCACGTTTCAAAACAGTGACATCAAACTTGTGCGTCTGCACTGCTGGAAACTTGCAACAAAAAGGAGAAGAAGAAACAGTCCAAAGCTTCATTTCACAGAGAAAGATGACAACAGTGCTAGCTGTAATGTCTGTAAAATGATCATTTCAAGTAACATTAAGGGAGGAAACACCAGCGATATGCTGAAACATCTTTCTACACATGGGTGCCACTGCTTTCCAACCGAGCAGCACGTCTGTTACCGAGGGTAAATCTCCTGTTATAATAACATTAGAGCCACGCAGTGATGCAGGCAGGCTGAGCAGGTTTCTTCTTTGACCAAGAAAACCTAAATTAACAAATATTCTCTCACTTCATCCATTTTAGATGATGACAGACTGACTGTTGCTACAGCTCGCTCGACCTGCAGTTAACCAGTGGAGCTTTAGCACACCTGAGTAACATGCACGCCTTTTCAGAGATAATAAAACAGTTGATGCTGAAAACCTGTGCAGGCCTACTTTTTTCCACACAGAAAACTACATAAATCAATAAGGGAATCGATAAAGAATCAATAACAGCATTGGTATCAATAAAATCTTCCATCTTTGCTGTTGTTCCCCTCTGTCTGTGTCCCTGCCGTCCTGCTACTCGGATGCTTGTCATCTTTGTCTCATGCAGTTACAGTAACAAGGACGATGACACGCTCTCTCTCTCAAATTAGCTGGCCATGGAGAATTCAGCCAAATTCAATAAACTGTATTCATCCCTAGCAGGGCAATTAATCCTTTAAAACCTGCCCTTCATTTGGGTTTGATCTGCCAAAATTATAACAAATGGGCCACTTTTAACAGTTAGACTCTTGTGATAAATTTGTACACTCAGTAATCAAAGGATTTATTACAACATTGGTCTTCTTATGTTCATGTACCTGTTTTTTAGTCCTTGTAAGTCCACCACAGTGCATCCTGTGGTTAGTTAAAGGTTAATTCTCACATTTTTAAGCTCTCAACTCTCTGAACTTTAGACTGCAGCTTCGAGCTGCCACATTTGTCTCGCCGAGTCAAAGTCATCGGAAATGTTGCTGCTTCCAGGAAATCCTTCGCTATGTGTTCTCATTTATCCATTAAATCACCTCACAAAACAAAACGAGAACACGTGCCGCCCGGTATGTAAGAGTTTTAAAAGGCTAACAGCAGCCACGTCTCTGGAGACTGAGTCCTCAGAGGCAGCCATGCTCAGTTTGTAGTGTTCAAACGTTGTAAATGTGAGCTAAAAATGGTTTGTTGAATCCGACACCATGTGAAAGGAGAATAACTACACTTGGTGCAGTTTAGGTGAGTGATGACATGTCTGTTTTTGTTCTAATTGGGTTGTGTAGATTAGCAGTACATTTATCTGCATCCTATCCTCCCTTACTGCCATTTTTAGTACAAGATAAGAAAGAAAACAGGGTATATGTTGTGTTCAAAATCTATTTTACTGCACTGAAACTTTCTCCAAGGATATGAGAAATGTCCAAATCAGGGCTGCAACTAACGACTATTTTCACTATCTACTAAAATGCTAATTATTTTATCCGTTATTGGATAAATACGTCAAAAAGTGTCCATCACGTTTTCCCAAAGCAAATTCACGTCTTGTTTTGTTCAAACCCCAAAGATATTTGGTTTAATATCACAGAAAGATGCTGGAACCAGAGCATTTTTGGTGTTTTAACTTTGAAAAAAATGACTTGAACACTCGATTAGCAAAATAGTTGCGTGTTCATTTTCTGTTGATCGACTAAAAACACTACATTTCTCCACAGTTTAACCCACAAAACAATATCAAACAATAAGGTTCTACACAACAAAGTATTATAGTACACCTTATTAGGGCTGCAACTAGTGATAATTTTAATTATCTATAAATCCGACAATTATTTCGTTGATTAATTGTCTATAAATTGTCAGAAAATAGTGATAAATGCCCATCACACTTTCCTAAAGCTTAAGGCGGCCTCTTCAAATGTCTTGTCTCGTCTGACCAAGACTCCAAAACCCAAAAATATTCAATCTACAATGATAAAAAACAGAGAAAAGCTCATACATGAGAAGCTGGAACAAGGGAATATTTGGCGTATTTGTGCTTCAACAGTCAGGCTAATCAATTATTAAATTGGTTGCCAATTCATTCTCTGTTTAAAGACTAACTGATTAATCAACTAATCAATTCAGTTAGTGTAAACGAACATGTGCACCAATGCAGTTTGTAACAACTTTTATTTCAAGGATTTCATAAATGTCTAAATCTGAAATACAGTAAGTTTTCTTCCATTTATCTTTGATAAAAAGAAAACAGCTTATTTATAGGATTTAATGATCAAAGCCACAACTAACTGGGAAACTAACTGTTTTTACTCCATACTGTACTACACCAAAAACACTATCTCTCCAGTTTACTACATAAAGTACTACACCACAAAATAATCCACTACACAGAGTACCATATAGATTAACATACCACAACACCACTCCAGTACAGTACGGTGTTAAATCATTGGAGGGGTGTTATGAAAACAGTGAGAGGTGCTGCTCTGTGCTGCCAGGAAACGTTAGAGTCATGGATTTTAACGGTTGTGGGAGCAGAGCCGGTGACCAGCGGCGTACAGCTCTGTATGTGGAGCATTAACACCTCATCTGTCAATATTTAGTCAAAACCATCGGTGGGGTTTTTTTCTCACTTGACCCTTAAGTGTCACCGAAACCGGAGGGTCACAGATTTTACTGTAACACCAGTAAACACCTGGACTGCCTAATACCGCCCGCAGCCCGGTGAAGGTGCTCGTTACACACACACACACACACACACATACAAGGGCAGACCCTCGGTTGACCAACACCAACCGTTGTTCCTCGCCCGGTTTAACCGTTAGTTAGCCTGTTAGCAGCCCCGCTAACTTCGCCCAGCTGCTCGGTAACCGGTGACGACTCTTGATAAACACGTTCGCACACAGAGTAGCCTTTAACGGAGAATCACCCTAACGTCACCGTAACCTCACCCGTTGCGTCAGATTAACACGAGACAACACACACACATTCACACGGTATCAGTTACCAACTTTCACTAATTTCAAGACAGTCACCATCTGCGCGAGCTCTACCGGCGGCGCCAAACCACGCTGCGCTGAGATTGCACCGGCGATAATTAGTACACGCGCTCGCTCACACACACACACACACACACACACACACAGGTATGTACTGAAACACACACACACAGAGGGACACACTCGCCGGTCGGTATGAACCTGAGCGGATCGGTCTGGTCTGGTCTTACCTCCCTCCTGGTCCGGTTGGAGACAGGCCGGGATGTTTTTCTTCCAGCCGGGCATGATGCACCTCAGGGCGGATAGGGAGTCCAGGGCGGCCCGCTAGCAGACACACACCACCAGCAGCGGGAGGAGCAGCAGCAGCAGCGACAGCAACATGGCTAGTTAGCTTTAGCTTAAGCTGCTACACTACATAGGGATCCACCTCCCCCTGCACTGTGAGCCTACCTCACTCTCCCACTCTCTCTCTTTTTCAACCTCACACAGGCACGCGAACCTCTCTCTCTCTCTCTCTCTCTCTCTGCTTTTCTTCTCTTTGTCTATGTCTCTCTACCCCCTCCCCCTTCTGTAACTCTACCCCTCGAGCCTCGTTGTGGTCTCTGGAGGAGTGGGAGAGCGAGGTAAAGTAGTGGGCAGAGAGAGAGAGGTGACGTGATGACCGTGAAGGAGCCCGCGAGGCAAACGGGGTACAGGTCGACCGTTAGAGCCCGAACCCCGCGAGCTTAATCAATCAACCAAATCTGCTGCTTCGGTTCTCGACAGATAGTGCTTAAATTGCCCAAATTGTTGTCAAATGTCGTTAATTTTGTTTCGCCATTTAAGCGATTTGCCTGGCAAGCACGCGCTAGCAGTGAGCACGCGCCTCCCGCCTTCATTCATTCATAGCACAGAGAGAGAGAGAGAGAGAGGGAGTCTGGTAGAGAGACATAGCAAGAGTACAGAGAGAAATCCTCTGGGATCAATAAAACTCCCCCAGCTTCCTAGCAGCAGCCAATACAAGACAAAGATATATGGATTGGATGAATCACTTCAAAGTGTTCAAACAATGACTGAGACAGAGAAATCCAACACAAACTGTAGGAGCTTTAAAAAATACTATCATTGTATAGCTATACCCATCTATCTTTTTAAAAACCCAGAAGGTAATACAACACTTAATGCAGCTCTGAAGGTATTTCCAGAATCCTCAGACTCCTCTAACTGTCTGGAGGAAAAAATATTAATTCTGTTGCATGATAAAAGATTTTTAACCAGTTTCCTAATCTAAACAAAGATGGTAGTAACAAATGACGTGTCCTTGCTAAGTTTGTACAGTGTGAACCAACAAGTGTATTGTATGTATATATTGGTGTTGCTTTACAATATTTTTATATTTTCATACAAACTAACATGTTAATATTGCAAACTCCGAAGACTTCAAGCTGCAGTTGAAAGTTCCAGGTAAACTTAGTAAGTGAAACCTGAGTTAAAGTTTGATATTTTGGGAAATATGGTTATGCAGGGTTAGATGAAAAGATCGATACCACTTTCATATCTGTTCGGTAAATATAGTTACAGCTATACAGCATGCATCCAATTAGCTTAGCTTAGCATAAAGACTTGAAATAGGGGGAAACAGGTAGCCTACCAGCACCTCATAAGCTCACTAATTAACAAGAAAAAAGACCAGCATTTTGTGATATTCATGTGGTCTAATCCAATCAGACCACATGCATATGACAAAATGCTTTTTTTTAAAAACAAATTTAAAAATGTGTATTTTTAAGAGCACAAAAAAAGAAACAGAAGTGTATTTGCTACATTTAAAGAATAATAATAATTTGAATCCCCCTCACTTGGAATTTGATCCACGTATCCAGTTTTGGTGTGTTGTCTCCCATAAACCTAGAGTCCTGACCACAAGGTTGGCAAAAAGTTGTTTTCTATAATGGGAACACAAAAATATACAAATACAGAGACACAAATGATGATCCCACAGTTATTCTCATACTAACAAACATCTGTTTTCAGCTCCAGCAGTGACACAGATAAAATACATTAATACAAAATATATTGCAAAGACACATTTCAAATTCTGTCAATTAACAATCTGCTGTGTGCCGTGTTACAGTAATGAACCTGTAGACTTATTAACCTGGAAACCACACACACACACACACACACACACACACACAGGTATTTGAAGTCTCCTTCCTGTCCAGACTCGCCTCTGAGGAATTCACCCCACAACTACACCCAGCTCTGGATTAAAGGGGAATTCTGCCAAATTTCAGTTGTTAGCAGCTCTGTCCTGCTCTTTATTGTAAGTTTACATTCTAGCAACCCCAGCCAACGTTACCCGAAATAGCATTACTTACACATGAAAACATACTGTTTGAAAATGCAAACAGGGTTATGTTAAAATGAAGCTAAGAGAAGTTAGCCAACAATCTGATCTTACATTTCTCTTATCATACTTATTATATAGTAAATTACTATAGTAGTAACCAGCTCTACATGGCAATACAAGAATAATACTGTTTCTTTAGCTAGTGTTACATGTCTTCTACATAGATCGTACATTGGTGAGGATGCTGACTTTTTGCCTGGTACCTGTTAGCTTTAGCCTCAGTCTGTTAGCACAATATCATGTATGTGACCAAGTGCTTATTTCAGACCTCATTTACAAGATTTAAATTTTAAAGCATGTCAACTGGAAACATTAAAAAGTCAGCCAGAGACAGCGTTTTCAACCAACTCATGGCGATAACGTTAGCTTAATTAGCTAGCTAACTAACTGTTAGAGCTGATAAAATCTGATAGTGACTGTTATTTCAGACAGTAAAATCGATGGTTGCTGGCAAGAAAAAATAATCTCCTTTTGTTTACTTCTGTCTGAATGAAAGGATCTATTGTTTCAAAAATTACTCAGAATATTGAGTGGTAAATCTGTAAACTGCACAGAAAGATTGACAGGCCTAGCAACAGTAACTTAGCTTAGTTTAGCAAACTGTCAATTAAGGACAGAAGCAAGGCAAATATGAAATAGGATTATCAACAACAAAATAAATATATATGTTTTAAAATATGAATATACAAGAGACAATTGAAATAAAAGATAGTTTCCTCTAGGATGGTAAGTGTATTCTTAAAGTGATTTACTGGACAAACAAACTGGACTGTTTATGTTTTACAATGGACTAGATCTCATGGTTTGACAATTAATAGAACAACAAACTACATCCAAACCAAAACACCACATTAACTGTCTGACAACAGCAGTGTTTAACTGACAGCCTTCAACATGACGAGCAGCCATCTTTCATCCCCGGTGGAGCTGTGGAGGAGGGGGTGGAGGAGAAGAAGCAGTGAAGTGGAAGAATGAGTCTCTGCAGGCTACAAGACAAAAAACAGAGTCTGACCTCAATATTGAGAGAGAGAGACAGAGACAGAAAGACAAACAGATACAGCCAGAAAGGAACTCTGGTTAAAAGGTTAAATGACTGGTGGATTCATCTTTATAAATTCATGACATGTGGGTGAACATTGTTGAAACCCACCCAATTTTATTTTAAATTCTAGTTAAGGTCCCAATGTTTACAAAAATAAATAAATTCAGACTGAATTTGGAGACAAGACAAGACTAAATAAACATTTAGAAGTTGACAAATCTCACCACAAGGTCCAATTAATAGCTGTTCAGGACCTTTCGATTATATCACATGACCTTCATCAGGAGATGGAGTTTGCCCAGTTATGTTCAAATTTCCTTTTTTTCTGTGCACTTTTGGTTATAAGATTCTGTGTGAGAATCATGTAGCCTCTTCAATAAAGTGTTGGAGCAATTATACAGAGTAAGTATGTGATACTGTCAGAGAGTGATCAAATTAACTTTTAAGGGAACATTTTAAAGGAAAATCAAGAGTTTTAAAGGCTATAACTTTATTGGTAGAGAATGTTGCTACACAATGATAAAATAAAAGTTCAGAGAAGAAACTGACAGCACTAACTTGTGACAGACAATACAAATAAGTGAGAAACAAGACTTAGAGTCTACAGCCATGCTACTAGCTATATGAAGCAGTAGTTGACAGACAGACAGGAAATAGATGTCGTGTGTACAGAACAAACCAACATAAAGTTGTATGCTAAAGTAAAGTTAGCATGCTAACATTTACTAATTAGCAGTAAACACAAGAGTGCAGCTGAGGCTGATGGGAAGGTCATTAGTTCTGCAGATATTTGGTCATAAACCAAAGTACTGGATTAATTAAAATGTTGACCTGATGATGACACTAGATGAAAAGTATCAGCAAAGTTATTATCGGACCATAAATGTTTGTACAAAATTTCACAGCAATCGATCCAACAGTTGTCGAAATATTTCAGTCTGGACCAAAGTGGTGGACAGACCAACAGACCAACATTGCCACCTCTAGATCTGCTAGCTTGGCTAAAAAACATTTATCAGCCAATATTCATTTTGTAGTTACTGTGTGTCCTTGAATATCCCATTAAAGAATATTAAATCTTGTAAAGTGTTTCACATCACAGATTAATCAGAAGACGAACAAAGAGGCTTTTAGTTTAGGACACCCAACCTCAGCCAGCAGAGCCACAAAAAGGACAAAACGTGGGTTAAAAGAAAAAGCTTTAAACCTGTTTGGAAATGGACAGGTCAGGTTGTGTTTGTCCACTTGGACTCTTTGTGAACTCTTATCAATACTTTCAGAGTGACCGCAGCTTCGTCTGAGCACAGCTGTTCCTCTTCTCTCAGGCTTTCTGTGTCCATGTTCACATCAGTTCAGCTCAGGTATAACAGTTTATCAAACATACTCTACCATTCCTTCATCACCACCGTCATCTTCATCATCATCACAATCATCGGCAACAGAACCTTCTTCCTCCTCATGATCTTTCTGTGGGTATCATTGCCACCATAGATCTTTATTCATCACACCTTCATCATATTTTCTTTATCATCATCTTCATCGACACCACAATCATAATCATGATCATTTCCTGAGAGACATCTGAGGAAGACTGCAAGTGTGTGTGAAGCAGCTGGAGCCTCATTTCATAGATTACTGTCAAAAGCTGTCAATGCATTAACACACACACACACACACACACACACACACACACACACGAATCACAGCATGCATATGTCAGTGGCTGCATTATGTGTCAACAGAGAGAGAGCGCCTGGGGGTTTGTAAACATCCCACTCAACTGATCTGTGACTCATCTCACACACACACACACACACACACACACACACACACTGAATGCATTCAACCAGCATGAATAAATAACAGCAGCATCCTGAATATCCTGAATGTCTCTCCTG
The DNA here is from genome assembly GCA_008360985.2 of Macquaria ambigua. Lineage (NCBI taxonomy): Eukaryota > Metazoa > Chordata > Actinopteri > Centrarchiformes > Percichthyidae > Macquaria > Macquaria ambigua. The sequence goes on from VMKM01001870.1 coordinate 93,631, forward strand.
CATGTATGAAATTACTGTGTGTTTTAATGTCTGTGTGTGTGTGTGTGTGTGTGTGTGTGTGGGTGATTCATTATTAAGCAGAGGATAATGTGCTCAATATAGCTCTAAATACACACACACATAGAGATGTAGAGCTCTGTACACTTGATTCTCTTTCTGTCTCTCTCACTTTAATTCATCCAGTAAACAGGAAGTCGCTCTCACTGAAGCTCTTTGAATGGAGACACCTGCTGCAGGTGATGGAGGCGCTGATTCATATCAGGAGGAGATGATAAAATCAAGTCGGCTTTATCTCGACATCACTTTAAACAGCTGATCCAAAGTGCTGTAGAGAACATCAAAGATGCAGACGCCCTCAGGCTCGCCCTCTCTCTGAGGTCAGACGCAGTTTGAAGCCTTTATAGTTGTTTCCTAAAGTCGTCAATAGACGGAGATAATCGGATAGAAAGAGGAAGGGAGTTCTGTCACTGTGGTGCAAATAGTGAGAAAGCTTTGGGGACAGGAAGAAAACATGTACTTTATACACACTATGGCCAAATGCAGTGGTGGAAAGTAACTAAGGACTGGAGTAACTTTGAGGTACTTGTACCTGTATCCTTCCACCTTACAGTCTTTGTAACTCATTGTGTGGCAAAGGGAGGGAAACCTGAGTCCACCTGACTTTATGTTCGGCTTTATGGAGAGTATTTGTTGTAAAAACCTCATCAGGTTCTTCATTACTCCAGTTCAAAAGACTCAGTGTGGGTCCTCCGAGGCAAATCATTAGCATATATTCTGGTCTTTTGGCAGGAGGTTCATAAAGTTTTATAAAAAGGACTCCAGGTGGATTTTCCATTTGAATAGGAGATTTTGTATTTGGGCGCTCTGCCTTCAGAAAATGTTTTCTCTTACATCAGATACCTTTTCTGTTACTTAAAGCGGCTAAAACCAGAAATGATGATTGGACTGATATTTATGACATCTTTAGGATGGAAAGAATAACATTTTCTATTAGACTGCAACAGGACAAGTTTTTGACAATATGGGAAAGTTGGATTTTGTACACGTCACCTGTACGTCCATCATTTGTTTAATGTGAATTTGTGATATTTGAACTTCAAAGTCATCCTCGAGCAGACACTGTAAATAAATGTAAATAAAGATAAGCTCCCAGATACTTTGAAAACAAGTGCAGACTTCCACACCTTTCCCTGTGATGTCAAAACAATTGATTGTAAGAAACCAGTCCTGTCAGCATTGATTTGACACTGCAAGTATGTGTATTTATTGTGTGTGTTTGTGCTTTGGCTAGACGCTGTTGGCAGGTGGATTAGCGTTGCAATTAACAATTATTTTTATTATCGATTTATCTGCTGCTTATTTTCTTGTTGTTTTGTTTCTATAAAATAGTAAAAATGTAAGTTAACAAAATGTCAATTCCTTGGTCGACGACAGTCCCAAAGATATTCAGTTTATTATCATGGGAAACAACAACAACAACAAAAGAGAGCAGCAAATATTCACATTTAAAAAGGCAAGAGTGTTTATAATGCATAGAGTCAGATGTCTGATTAAAATGTGACTCTGTGCATTACAGTTAGTATTTATTGTATTTTATGTTCATTATATTTTGTATGAGATTTTGCATCTCTTCTCTTTGTATAGGATTATTTATCTGTACATGTTCCCTGACAAATACATTTAATAAAGTAAATATATATATTATTATAAGTTTTTGAAATATGGAGGAAAATGCTGTGATGGCACTGACTGTCAGAGAAAAAGAAAAAACGTGCGAAAAAAAATCCCCAGTAAACTCTGACCTTCGACCCCGCAGCGTCCATCCTGCTAACCCCGCCCCTCTGCAGAGAGAACGGGAGCTCCATTCAAACAAACCCAAACTCCGCGCCCCGGGATGCGACAGTCGCTGTAGAAAGAGAGAAAGGCGGCAGCAGCAGCAGATGAACCAGAAACACACACTTTACCTCAAAAATTAGACTACCAGGACAGTCAGACAGACAGCCAGAGACACAGACAGCCAGTCAGTCAGCAGCCGGAACACACACACAGAGCGCAGGAGGCTAACGGCTAACAGCACCGACATGGCGAGCGCCTCGTACCACATCTCCAACCTGCTGGAGAAAATGACTTCCAGCGACAAGGATTTCAGGTACAATAAAACCTCAGCAAAACAAAGTAACTGCACAGCTCATATTATCAGCTCAAACTATTTGTCTTCTATGCTAAAAACAGTGTTTGGACAGCTAGCGGTGGCTCTGTCAGGCCTCAGGCTGTCATGCTAACTGCTAGCCTGCCACCTGTCTGATCATCGTCACATCGCTAGCTAGCTAGTTAGCTTACAGCACTGGTGCTCGTTAGCATTTGATTTGACAGCGGTTTAAACTCGTCGACAGCGTGAATAGCTGGTTAGCAAGCTAACCTGCTGCCCATCACGTTAAACTGACTGAGTTGCAGGTAAATACCGCCAGTTAGCAGTTAGCTTGCCTGTTAGCAGGCTAGCTCATCGCCAGCACTAACTTCTGTAATGCCGCAAGCTAGCGTGATGTCAGCTATCGTTTGTGAATGAATTTTGACGGTGCATGTTGCGCTGTGTATTCAAATGTGAAGTTAGCATGTCGGCTAACTGGTACTCAGCCGTGCAGGTGGTTGAGAAGCGCACAGTTGATGTAGTGTAGTTAGCAACGTTAGTGTGTCGTGTCGGCTAACTAGCATGATGCTTTGGGGGTGTGGTAGCATTGCAAACTCAGGTAATAACATGTAAACAGACTGGAGCAGGTCAGAGCTTCAGACCAGCACTGAGGTGGATGTTGTCAGTGTGAACAGCATGCATTTTAAGTGGAGTACTTAATTCTAGATAATCAATCAATTTGAGGTGAGGAGTGTGTTTAAATGTTAGGTTAGGTTAGTTTTAGTGTGTTTCACTGTAAAGCCTTTAGACAGGTCTAAAGATGAAATTGTTCTCTTTTTTTTTTTGGTTTCTCTCTCTGTCCTCTGCTATTGAGAAATATAGATCAGGTTCGTCTGGTTTATCAATACCAATGCTGTCTAACTTTATCATCTGAATAAGTAATGTATTCACATTAAAGCTGAAGTTATTAGTTGATTGAACATTTAGTTAAGTGGCAGAAATTTTGATAATCAGGTAGGTAATATAACTTTATAGCATAAATTCACTGGTTCCAGCGTTTTCATTTTTGCTGTGTTTTTTAGTTTTCAGTGATAGTAAATTGGAAATCTTTGGGTTTGAACAGTTGGACGAACAGTACAAGCGACGTGAAGACGTCATCTTGGGCTTTAGGAACATCGGATGTGCATTTTCACTAATGTTTTGACATTTTATAGACCAAATAATTAACTGAGAAAACAATTAGCACATTAATTGATCATTAAAACTGTTTGTTGCAGCCCTGATTCCCATTCATGTTCATGCTTACATGATTACACTTTCACTGTTGACTTACAGCCGTTCATTCACATTAGATGCTCTGAACTTGTGTTTCCATGTGAGGAAAGTTATGAGTTGCATCTTAAAGGACAGGTGTTGTATTACAGTGCAGTAGTTTTAGGTGTAACTGGAAAACTGTCCACCGAGTGTTTTGTAACTTTGACAAAAATACAAGTGGAAATGCTGATGGATGATCAGCCTGCAGCGAGATGCAGCGAGTCTCTGCATGCTGATTTTTGTAGAAAATAGCTGAAATCAGTGTCTGCCTGGAAAGACTGATGGCATGATTTGGCCATCTGTCGTATCAATATGTTTCTCTGTTAAATCAAGTTTATTGAAAGCTATCAGTGCAGTGTATAGATCTCTTGTCAGTGTGTTTTGTGACTTTAAATGGAACATATTAACACAGTGGCATCGTGGGTATTTGACTCGATGGAGCTCCATTGGGAGTGAATACTGTGTCAGTGAGTGAATTTGTAGAAGAGACAAAAGTATTACTGACCAATAATACGATATTATGTTTAACTGATTTCCAGCAGAATCTCATCATATTATCCTTCTACAAATTAATGAGTCCAAGCAAGACTGGAACACTATTCAGTGCCTTGAGCATCTGTTTGATAATAGAGCTGAAGCTATTAGTTGAATAATCTATTAGATGACCGGCAGAAAACTAATTGGCAACTATTTTGATAAGCGATGAATCAATTTAAGTCATGCTTCCAGCTCCTCGAATTTGCTGCTTTTCTCTCTTCTGTGATATTAAACTGGAACGAATAAAACAAGACATTTTTTGGTTGGACTGAGAATTTGTGTTTTTTCCAGATTGTTCTGACGTTTTATTGACATGAAAATAATTGTTAGTTGCAGCCCTGTTTGGTTATTTTATGTGATTTTACATACATGTCGTGTTATATATTGATAATGGTAATAATTATTTCAGCCGTCTTGCTTTGCCGGGACTTGATCTCAGTGTGTTTCTTGTGTGTTTTAACGTGTGGCTTGTGTGAATGTAGAAATGGCGACCACAAGAAATGAGTGTTAAGATGGAGGCGAAGGACAGTAGGATGAGACTATTTAGTCCCTAAAAAAACCCTCATGTTTAACAGATAAACTTCAGAGCAAACCAACCCCCCCCCCTTTTGTAAGCTACTTGAGGACGATCACAGCCGAAGTTGGCAGCACAACTAATCAGTTTCAGCGCTCCTGACAGCCGCCCTCTCTGTACAAGAAATCCGTGAAATTGTGAGACTTGTCAGTATCCGCTCCCGTCGCTGCTGACCCCGTACAAGAAAAGCAAGAGGAGTCACTTCAGTCCTGATCCAAGTGCTTTAATACGGAGACACTCTGCAGGAGACGTAATTACACTATCCTTTTAGGTGATGTGCCTCTGAACTCGCACCATATTTTCTTTTAACGCGGAGCTGTCAAACATATCTAAATTGCTTTTCTAATTTTAATGTGAGCTCTGAGTGTCAGAGAGGAAAATACAAAAATTGGGTCAGACACGGTCTCAGCTGATAGAACTCGGTATTAAAGGGCTCGCGTCTGGAGCAAAACATTTGATCAGTCAATATCATCATCATCCTGAAAGTGATTGGAAGCAGCTTGTATGTCATCCTGTGGACAGATGCACAGTGTTAGTGTGGAGCTCCAGATAGAAGAGAAAGTATTACCTCATTGTCCTTTGTTCCTATTTATAAATGCACTTAAATAGAGGGCAGTGTGCGGGCATAAAACTCAATATTTCGGTTGATAGATACATATTTCACTAAAAGCTAATAACATAAATGTCGCTGTAGTTCCTCTAAAGTGGAGTCATCTTTTAGCCCCAAGCTCGGACTGTCAGGCTTTATCCACTAGTCAAATGCATTAGATGCTAAAGGTTAAGCCGAGCAGACACTGTATGATGTGATTAATCTTGTATGTTGTCACGCCTTTTCCTAACGGCCAAAATGTACTGAAAGCCTGTTCGGTTTTGTTCGCTCATAATTCCAATAACTTTTTATTTAAACAAGATGGCAGAGTCCTCCAAAACGTTGACAAAGAGGGGAACGGCAGCGTCACTTTGTGGAGTTCTACATGAACAGAAAGCAAGAAAAACAATAAGAATATGGACCTGCAGGTGGCTGGAAGAAGTTTGTCTGAAGCTGATTTATGCTTCTGTGGAGATTCACGTTAACGTTGTTGCAAACTTCCAAATATCAACAACGTGTGGTGCAGACCTGTGCGTCAAGAGAGCTGATTGGTCGATCCAACGTCCTGTCGGGAACGTTTCTCTGTTTATCTTTGAGAGTTTGGACGTACATTTCAACATCGTACAGCCAATCCCCTCAAACTGATCGGGTCGACAGATTTGTCCCAATTCTAATATTATTTGGCGCCGACCAATTTGGGCTTATAATAGGACTTAATCCAGTACAGGGTCTGCCCAGCATCAGGTACCGGGGACTTGCTTCGGGTCCAGGTGACTAGATTCATGTCATCACTTAGATTGTAAGTAATGTTGTTTTTCTGCTGGGTGGACTCTAACAAGGAATATTTCTAATTAATCTGTTCATTAGTTTAAGAATTGGATCAAGTTTACAAAAGGCTTTTGTGACTATTTTAGTTAGTTTTATTAAACTATATTAGCTGCATTGAAGCAGGACATGTTGATCTGACTCCACAGCAGGTTTGAGTTTTGAATTGTTTTATTAACTAGTTTTTTATGTCTCCTGTTCTCTGCAGGTTTATGGCCACTAACGACCTGATGACGGAGCTGCAGAAAGATTCAATCAAACTGGACGACGACAGCGAGAGGAAGGTTTGTTTATCAACTAGTTTATATAACTGTTTGTCTCCAGGCTGAGGTGTTTTAGTTTTGAACAAACCCAGGGATGGATTGATTGATATATTGATTGACAGGTGGTGAGGATGATTCTCAAACTGTTGGAAGACAAGAACGGAGAAGTTCAGAACCTGGCCGTCAAATGGTAACAACACACACACACACACACACACACACACACACACACACACACACATTATATCTGCCATATTTATTTTAGTTTCTGTTTCCACCTGGCTGTGTATCTGTTAACCGTGGGTGCGTTTGTTTTCGTCAGCCTGGGACCCCTGGTCAGTAAGGTGAAGGAGTACCAGGTGGAGACGATCGTGGACACTCTGTGCACCAACATGCTGTCGGACAAAGAACAGCTCAGAGACATTTCCTCCATCGGACTCAAAACTGTGATCGGAGAGTTACCGCCTGCCTCCAGTGGTACAAATACACCGAATACTACTGCAAACTAGGACTACTACTACTACTGTCACTTTAAGAACATTACCACCTGTCTCTTTATACTGTGTTTACATGTATTTTAACTTGTACTGATAGTTCCACTGGTACATTTAATACTACAGTCCTGTATCCTGTATGTGTACTTTTACTACAACGTCTCTGTTCGTAGTTGTACTTATACTGTCTCTGCTGTAGTTTGGAGGTAAACAGACAGATGTTAGGACTATAAGTATAAATACTTCCACCTGTCTCTGGGTCTCTCAGGTTCTGCTTTAGCTGCCAGTGTTTGTAAGAAGATAACGGGTCGGCTGACGAGCGCCATCGCCAAACAGGAAGACGTGTCTGTCCAGCTGGAGGCGCTCGACATCATGGCTGACATGCTCTGCAGGTACACCACCTGTCTGCCTGTTACATCTGTACGCACGATGACTACAAGTTTAATGTTTGGTTGGTTTTACAGAACAGGATGTGCCAGTATCAAATGTTCATGCTACGATTATTGTGGCCAAAAAGTTTACGATTTTATATATATATAAAAATACCACAGCTTTATCACAACATTCACCAAACATTCCTAGAAAAACAACTATTAGTACCATGACTGCTTTGGATTTTATTAAACTTAAACTGAACAGTGACCTGATTATTGCTGGAATCTGCAAAAAAAGTACTGCCTGAAATAAAAGCAGGTTGGTTGTTAAAATTTTAGGACAGTTTACTGGAAATTCAATTCAAAGCGCAGTTATACCACCTCCACATTACTGCTATCAAATACCACCAGCAGAGCAGAAGCTGACACGTGAGGAACTTTCCTCTCTCACCTGAAGCTGCTCAGCATCCAGAAACCAGCAATGCTTCCTTCAGTAGGTTGACTAGCTAACGTTAGCATAGCGAGCCACAGTAGCCACAGACAGACAGGCAGCCTGCTTCTCTGGTGCCTCAGTTTGACCGGTCGAAAGGCGCTCATTAATCAAAATAACACTGCTAATGAAGGCAAGTTGTGCTGCGTTCAGGGTGCACTCTGGAAACAACGGTACTACTTAGGCTAGTGTTTCACCGCGGTATGTAGTAAAGCTGGTACAGCGGCACAGCTGTGCTACTAAATCTGAACATTTTACCTTTGTAGATTTTATCTGGAATAACACAACGTCTACCTGTCTGTCTCTCTGCAGGCAGGGAGGTCTGCTGGTGAATTTCCATCCCTCCATCCTCAGCTGTCTGCTCCCTCAGCTCACCTCCCCCAGACTGGCTGTCAGAAAGGTACGTCTGACCTCTGATCTTTATGTCACTGTTCTTCACAACATCATTTTACGAGTCAGTATGCATTCATTACATCATGATGTACCTGCTGTGTTGTTACGATGTGAACATTTCAGAGGACCATCATGGCTCTGGGCCACTTGGTTATGTCCTGTGGGAATCTGGTCTTCATCGATCTGATCGAGCACCTTCTGACCGAGCTCGGCAGGAACGACAACATGTCGACTACCAGAACCTACATACAGTGCACGGCCGCCATCAGCAGACAGGCCGGACACAGGATCGGTGAGATAGGACGAGACACGTTGACATCAAAGTGTTAATGCACCAAAAGAAGTGTTTCTTCTTCTGGATTTGACTTTTTAACTTTCATTTTTGGACCACAAACTTTTCGAATGCTGTACGTTTCAGCAGCCAACCCATAAACTAAAAACTCTTTTTACTAACTGTCTGTCTGTCTGTCTGTCTGTCTGTCTGTCTAGGAGAGTATCTGGAGAAGATCATTCCTCTGGTAGTGAAGTTTTGTAACGTTGACGATGACGAGCTCAGAGAGTACTGCATCCAGGCCTTCGAGTCCTTTGTTAGGAGGTAACGCACAGTAATACTGCAGTAGTAGTAGTATAGTTGTACACAGTCGTTGCTCCTGTTTAATTGTGATGTTGTTGCTGTTACAGGTGTCCTAAAGAAGTTTACCCCCACGTTCCCACCGTCATCTCTATCTGCCTGCGCTACCTGACCTACGACCCCAACTACAACTTTGACGATGAAGACGAGGACGACAACGCCATGGACGCTGAGCAGAACGACGAAGACTACCAAGGTACTGAATTATTAACTCACTGTATGTAAAAAGCATTTCTAAATAGCACTGAATTATTGTGGTGATGATGATGTTGGTAGCTCTGTTGGTCCAAGAGTGAAATATTGATTACCACGAAGTGCAGATATTTATGATCCCCAGAGGATGAATCCTTATGTCCTGCCAACCATCAGTTGAACTGTGAGAGTTATGCTAACGTAGCATGTAAATATGCTGACTGTTGGTTGCTAATGTTTTGCATTAATTACATTTGGCAGACACTTTGTCCAAAGGGACTCACAGTAAGTGAATTCAACCTTTTGTAGAACAAAAACTGTAAGTTGAAGTTCAAACTAAAGCTGATCTGAGTGCAGCCGAGGATCGACTCTTTTTATTTAGATAACAGGACATTTCCTTTTGACTTTTTTGTCTCCATTTGGCTACAGACTTTGTGTCTTGAATGTGAAGAAACTTGAAGTAATTTTATAATAATAAAAAAAGTAATAAACTTTATTAATACAGGACTTTTCAAAACAAAGTTGCAAAGGGCTTCATGTGGTTGAACCAGGATTAAAACATTTCAGAGAAATAAAAAGGAATAAAAGCCCAACAATAATATCAGATAAAAACAATAATAAAATAAATAACAATAATTTTTAGCCGTTTTAACAGTCAAAAAGTCGAGATTTGTTTAGGTTTGATTGACAGCACCCAAACAACTCACCAACTGTCATTAAATTCTGATTCAAATATCCTGACTGGTGCACGGAAATACATGACATCACCTTTTCTAACTGAGCCCCGCCCACTTCGAACCAGCGAGCTCAGAGAAAAACAAGAATATAGACATTTACCCAAAACTGTTCGAACTGGCAGGAAACTGTGTGAAAACGTGTTTTCAGGGTCTTTAACTTATAATAAATGATCAGTGCTGTGTGGATACTGACAGCCGGTCCTTCCGTGTGTTCAGGCAGTGACGATGAGTACAGCGACGATGACGACATGAGCTGGAAGGTCCGACGGGCGGCCGCCAAGTGTCTGGACGCCGTCGTCTCAACGCGCCACGAGATGCTGCCGGAGTTTTACCGCTCCGTCTCTCCGGCACTCGTCTGTCGCTTCAAGGTACCGACACACTCTGCTGTCACTTCACTGCCTACTCCTCCATCACCTCCTCCTCCATCACCTCCTCGTCAGTCAGATCTGATTGTTAACTAGTTTTGATGGCAGCAAATTTAAAAAGATTATTCAAAATTTACCCGTGGAATACTACGAGTCTGCTCAGACTAATTGATTACTTTGGATACCTGTCAATGAAACTACTGTTACCTTCAGTCACTCTGATCTCTACCTGTTGATTTAAAGTATTTTTTATCTATTGATCAAACTAATCCGACTACTGTTGATTGCGATGAATCCCACTGTTCGTCTGTGGATCAGGCTAATCCCAATCTATTGACCTGATATATGTAATCCATACTTGTTAATCTGACTGGACCTGTCTGTCTGTCTGTCTGTCTGTAGGAGAGGGAGGAGAACGTGAAGGCGGATGTTTTCCATGCCTACCTGTCGCTGCTTAAACAGACCAGACCGGCTCAGAGCTGGTTGGCTGATCCAGACGCCATGGAGCAGGGAGAAACACCGCTCACCATGCTGCAGAGCCAGGTGACATAATCAATATGGACGCATTGATACATGAAGATGTATCAGTGATGTACGGTTGGACATTGGGATGAAGTGTATATATAGTTGTATATATAGTTTCTTGCCTTCTTGTCTCTGTTATTGATTGCAGACTTTGGCAGACTTTTCTCACAGTGTGAATAATTAGCTTCTCACTAACTGCAGTGTTGTTTTTGTGCAGCAGGTGTCGCTGTTGTAGCTTTAATTTGGTTAACCTCTGTTGTCACGGTGACAGGAAACCCTCAGCATCCTGCACGTCAACCACAGAGAGCAGGAAGTAGTTGTGGTGCTCTCTCTCTCTCTCTCTGTTAATGTCTCTCGCCCTCTCCCTTGCAGGTCCCCATGATAGTGAAAGCTCTTCACAAGCAGCTGAAGGAGAAAAGTGTCAAAACCCGTCAGTGTTGTTTCAACATGTTGACTGAGCTGGTGAACGTCCTCCCAGGAGCCCTGACTCAGCACATCCCAGTACTAATACCAGGTGATACTACACCACCGCGACTACTACTACAACTACTTCTACAACTACTACTACTACTACTACTACATCAGACGTCAGTTTCCTACACTAGCTGAACAAAAACTCTTACTAGTTGCTCTTTTTCAGCAACTAGTGTCACTATTGTCTAACTAGTTCCAACAGAACCACCAGTACCACCAAAGTCCCATCTAGTCAGCTTTTTGATACTACTGGCCCCCTGGACCGAACTAGTACCGCTGAGAGTCTGACTAGTTAACTAGTTAAAGCCTCTTCTAGCTGAACTAGTGAAAGCCAAAATGCTCACTAGTCACACTATTTGCACGAAAAGCTGATGAGGAGGAGAAGCGCGCATTGAGGCTTCCTACTGGCCCTCCAGTTCAAAATAAAAAAAATGCTGACCAATCAGGAGTCTAGATTTTGTCACTATCCCGCCTGCTTCATTTGCATGTTGGGCACTAGTTAACACACTGGCCTGAGGAATTGCAACTAGTTAACTACCACCTGACCTGCTGACTGCTGCTGCTACTACTACTTCTGCTGCTACTACTACTACTTCTGCTGCTACTACTACTACTTCTGCTACTACTACTACTACTACTGCTGCTGCTGCTGCTGCTGCTACTACTACTACTACTGCTGCTGCTGCTGCTGCTACTACTACTACTACTTCTGCTGCTACTACTACTACTACTTCTGCTGCTAGTACTGCTACTACTGCTGCTGCTGCTTCTGCTGCTGCTACTACTGCTGCTGCTGCTTCTGCTGCTACTACTACTTCTGCTGCTACTACTACTGCTACTACTACTTCTGCTGCTACTACTACTGCTAATACTACTTCTGCTGCTACT